>RJWJ010028406.1:0-21445 GCA_004363605.1 Indri indri | reverse complement strand
CTAGAGTGCACTGGTGTCATGATAGCTCACTGCAATGTCAGACTCTTGGGTTTGAGTGGTCTGCCTGCCCCAGACTCCTGAGTAGCTGGGAGCAGGCATGGGCCACCATACCTGGCTGATTTTTCTGTTTTTTTTTCTAGAGCGTAGAGAGGAGGGTCTCACTCTTGCTCAGGCTCGTCTTGAACTCGTGGCCTAAAGCAATCCTCCCACCTCAGCCTCCCAGAGTGCTAGGATTACAGGAGTGAGCCACTGTGCCAGGCCAATTTTCTTATTTTTAAAAGTGCCTTTGAAGATATAATTCTTAAAAAAAATTTAGGTTAGACATTAATTCAGATTTTATGTTGACCATATTTGTCTTTTTTATCCCCAAACTATTTTTTAAATTTTTTTATAAGCCATATAGAAATGGTACTAATATTGATAGAAGCAGTGGCATAGTAGCTTATAGTTTGCAGTAATTGTTAAATCAACAGTAGTTTTTAAAAATTCTGCTTACTACTAAGGCTGCTGCTGTCTTAGTCTGCTAAGCATATCATAACAAAATACCACAGACTGGGTAGCTTAAACAACAGAAATTTCTTTCTTTTTTCTTTCTTTCTTTTTTTTTTTTTTTTTTTTTTGAGACAGAATCTCACTCTGTTGCCTGGGCTAGAGTGCTGTGGCTTCAGCCTAGCTCACAGCAACCTCAAACTTCTGGGCTTAAGCAATCCTACTGCCTCAGCCTCCCGAGTAGCTGGGACTATAGGCATGCGCCACCATGCCCTGCTAATTTTTTCTATATATGTATTTTTAGTTGCCCAGATAATTTCTTTCTTTTTTTAGTAGAGATGGTGTCTCGCTGTTGCTCAGGCTGGTCTCGAACTCCTGACCTTGAGCGATCCACCTGCCTTGGCTTCCCAAAGTGCTGGGATTACAGGTGTGAGCCACCGCGCCTGGCCAGAAATTTATTTCTTGTAGTTTTGGAGGCTGGCAGTCCAACATCAAGGGGTTGGTAGAATTGGTTTCTCCTGGTCTCTCCTTGGCTTGTCTCTGTCTTCACGTAGCCTTTTCTCTGGTATCTCTTTTTCTCTTCCTTTATGGGGACACCACTTATTATGGATTAGAGCCCCACCCTTATGACCTCATTTATCCTTAATTATTAACACTTCCTTGAAGGCCCTATCTCCAAATCCAGTCACATTGAGGGTTAGGGCTTCTGCTTAAGAATGTGGGTGGATTGGGTGGGATACAGTTCTGTTAACAGCCTGTATTAACATATTCCATTTTAGGCTTTGGATGGTTTCCTGTTTGTGGTGAATCGAGATGGGAACATTGTGTTTGTGTCAGAAAATGTCACACAATACCTGCAATATAAGCAGGAGGACCTGGTTAACACAAGTGTCTACAATATCTTGCATGAAGAAGACAGAAAGGATTTTCTTAAAAACTTACCGAAATCTACAGGTAGGCTCTTAATGCGGATTTTTAAATTGTTAGACAATTTTTTTCCTTGAATATATTCCTTAGAAAATGGAACGCACCTTTTAGGAAGCCAGGTGATCAAACTGGTATAGAAAGGTGTGTGGTTAATAGCAAAATTTTCAGACTTTTTGGTATAACAAGGGGCCCATTCATTGTCTGTGGTGACTGTATCTTACTCTGTAAACCTGTATCTTGCTCTTACTTTATAATCCTATTTTTCTCTCCTCACTAAACCTTGTTTTGTGCAAAAAAAAAAAAAAGGCAAAATTTACAGTGAAGTACAAACTATATGATGAGATTTCTGCTGAAATTATTCAAATATTTTGTATATTGCCACTCTGAAATGGTAATGTAGACATTACTGTGGAAAACATGTGCAATGAGGAAATGCTGCTTGAATTCTTGATGATGGTCATAGACTGATGAGCTTTGTTTTCCAAAGTTAATGGAGTTTCCTGGACAAATGAGACCCAGAGACAAAAAAGCCATACGTTTAATTGCCGTATGTTGATGAAAACACCACATGATATGCTGGAAGACATAAACACCAGTCCTGAAATGCGCCAGAGATATGAAACAATGCAGTGCTTTGCCTTGTCTCAGCCACGAGCTATGATGGAGGAAGGGGAAGGTAAGAGCAATCATGTGTTTGTGATGTTTATTAAACCAATAGCAGCCGAACTTCCATTGTTATAACTCTTCTTACAGAAATCTATGTCCTTCCTCACCTACTGAACAGACATATCCAAAAGTCAACTATAATTCTTATCTGATTAAAATTTTATTGTAGATTTGCAATCCTGTATGATCTGTGTGGCACGCCGCATTACTACAGGTGAAAGAGCATTTCCATCAAATCCTGAGAGCTTTATTACTAGACACGATCTTTCAGGTAAAAACTGTGTGTGTGTTTTCATTTTGGAAATTTTTGTGAGAGTTAACTGTTTTCACAGTCTGTGCTGTTACATAAGTACCTTACACCTATTGTAGTGAATGCTTTACACGTATTATTTCTCATATAGCTCTAAAAGAATTTCACTAAAACCTCTGGCAATCTGAGTTGGGTATGTTTGGCACTAAAATTCCCTAAATAAATTAAAAAATAAATGTAGAGTTGCCTAGCTTTCTCTCCAAATACCATTTTGCATCAGAATTTATTATTTTAGTTCTAACTTCAAATCCGTTTGTCATAAAGAAACACATTTTCAAAAATAGAAGTAATTCAGTGAGTATTACTGGGAATAACTCTTGACACTAATGTGAGTTTCAATCTTGGTCTGTCATTTTTTGACCATGGGAATAAAGAGTTAAAGACATTGGAGTTGATAAGGCACATTGATGGAATTAAATGTGGTGGTAATATTATTTATATTTACCTTCAGGGTTACTCTTGTCATCTAACCCTAAATGGTGATGTCAAGGATTTATCATATATGTTCTGTCTCAGAGATGAGGAAACAGAGGTTGGGTTATTGTCCAAGATCATGGCTAGTAAGAGAATTTGCATCTAATTTTAAAAAGCCTGTACTGGCTGGGCGTGGTGGCTCATGCCTGTAATCCCAGCACTTTGGGAGGCTGAGACAGGAGGATCCCTTGAGACCAAGAGTTTGAGACCAGCCTGGGTGATTGAGACCCCATGTCTACCAAAAAAAATTTGTGCTCTTTGCTTTGTATAGCACTAGAATTTTTACTCACAATATGGACCCTCAATAAACGATTTGATAAAAATGAAATACGTTTAAATAAACATAAACATACGTGTTATAGGTATGTGTATAATATATGTAATATGTATATATAATATACACATATAATATCTTATTGTGAAAATTGTCTGTTTTCACATTCAGCCATTTTATGCCAGTCTCAGTCACCTGTTTTGAAGCTGCGATTAATTTTCACAGATGAAAAATAGCAAAAACCTATTTGACAATTCAATCTGTTTACACTGATGGATATTACTTTATACTAGAAATTTTTCTCTATATTTATTCACTTTCAGATAAACATGGTGACAGCAATTTTTATGTGTTATGTTATTCTTTTGGAGTGTGTCTTTCTTTGTACCTGTTAAGATTTGGCAGTTTTAATTTTCTCCTAAATAACAGTAACATTTGTTATTGAAAATACAAAATAAAACAATTTTAAGCAGTTTAGCAAGTAGCATCTTTAGAAATTATCTCTTTAGTATTTTCCCTTATTAACAAAAGCAATGTACGTTTATTATAAAAGTTAGAAATTATCAAGCAAGAAAAATCAAATGCTTTTGTCTGGTTAACATCACTTAAGACTGAGATTTGGCTTACCGTAGTTACATTTGTTGCCTTCCACTTGCTGTCCATTATTTTATAGGAGGTTTGTTGCACTCAGTCCTTTCTTAGTGTCTGGAGAGATTTTATCCTCTGTCCTTGATATGTTTCATTCAACATACTTTTTCTGAATGTCTATTTTGTGTTTGTCATGTGGCTCAGGGCTAAGCTCAGGAGAGGCAGTTGAGGACAGATCTTCCCTATTTTGGGCACCAGTACACAGGTGTTTACTCTTTCTGGAATGCATTTGTCCCTTCTTCTCCCCAGTCATTTTTTAAATTACTAATAAGATTTTTTGTCACTATTAAAAGTCTGAATTTAAACAGATTTTTGGGCTGGTGGCTTATCTCCATCAGCTCATTCAACATGAGTGCCTCTTTCATCCCCAGTAGCTTTTCTAGAACTACTTTTCACTGTGAAGCTCCATGAGTTTTCCCAACTCAAACTTGGTTTTCCTCAGTATTTTTATTTTTCTAATGAACATATATCATGGAGAGGATGAATAGATCAACAGGCATTCTTTTTAAAATGTCTTTCCTAATCTGTCTGGTATCAGTTTATTGACATTTCTTTCAAGTCATTTGTCTGTACCTCTTGGGTTCTGATTTCCGTCTTTGGGATTTAGCAGACCTGTTGGTGCTGAGCATAAGAGGTTGCCTGGATTGGAGTATTGCACTTTTTAGTAAAAATCTACACAGAACAGACAAAACACATAACTATTGGTAGTTTTGATGTCAACATTAGCTTCATAGTCTGCCATTTTTGACCTTGGAGCACATTTTGTCCCAGGCAAATTCCATGCCATGGAAGTTGGTCACACAGTTTTTCCTCTGGACGTTCTCAATAAATAATTTGAATTTTCTAAATCCAATGTCTTCATTCTACAGATTAGCAGGGTTCACTTCAAAAACAATTCTTGAGGCTATCAGATGCAGTTTTGGTTATTTGAGCTCTTTTGACCAGTATGTTTTCAGTTGAACATAGCTAATACCTTTACATCATACCAGTCTTTTTTAGAAAATGGATTAACCACTTTCTTCTTAGCTCCCTTTCTGCCAGTTTTTATGAGGCTCTTGTGCTTGCTAACCACCCTGGTGCTGCTCAGAGTGAAAAGACCTAACCAGTTTTTAAGGACCATTACCTTCATGCAACCTTCTTTAATTTCATAGCATTTTGGAGTACGTATATTTGGTGTCTCCAATGTCTGTCTTTTTTTTTTTTTTTTTTTTTTTGGAAATAGGGTCTTGCTCTGTTGCCTAGGTAGAGTGCAGCAGTGTCACCATAGCTCACTGCAACCTCAAACTCAGGCTTGAACGATCCTCCCACCTTAGCCTCTCAAGTAGCTGGGACTACAGGTGCCCACTACCACACCTGGCTAATTTTTTAAACTTTTTGTAGAGATGGTGTCTTGCTATGTTGCTCAGGCTGATCTAGAACCCCTGGCCTCAAGTGATCCTCCCATCTCAGCCTCCCAGAGTGCTGGGATTACAGGTGTGAGCCACCATGCCTGGCCTTCAGCTTATTTAATATTAAGCAAAAGTAGTCAGAAACTTCCAGAATTATGGAAATGAGTATTCGGTTAACCTTCCCAGTTTAGGTTTTAAGTGTACAAAAGTGCAGTCACCTTTCAGATGCAAAAAATTATCACTGCTAGCTGTTTAGGCAAATATTTTTTCTTGCTTCATAATTGCAGGGACAGAATAACTTCAGGTGAACAATTTTACTCCTGTATTTTATTTTTTCCTTTAAATAGAAATGAGCTTAAGGTTATCTGGGCATGTTATATTCTGTATGTTCAGAAACTAAAATGAGTTGTGTCATACAGTCATATTCTGTACTGCATCTGGGAAAGCACTGTTTCTCTATACTCGTATACCACTTCTGATACCAGATGTGTGGGTTTTTTTCTGTACTGACCAGTTCTCTCACATCAGCTGGGTGCCCAACAATTTCAGTTCTGATACTATCTACCTGGAGTTAGCATCAGGTCCTACAAGTTTAAGGGCTCAATCCCGTAAGATTGCCTGTACTTCAGATGCCAGTTGTAAGTCTGGGCCTTCTGTGCTTCTGATTGACTGACTATAAATCAGGCATGACTCTCCTCAGGTTTGATGATTTGCTCGAATGACTCAAGAAATCAGGGAACACTTTACTCATGTGTACTGGTTTATTATGGAAGATACAACTTGGGAACAGCCAGGTGGAAGGTGTATAGGGCAAGGTATTGGAGGGTGGGCATGGGGCTTGGAATTTCTGTGCCCTCTCTGGGCTTGCAGCCCTCCTAGCACCTCAGTGTGTTCACCAACTTGGAAGCTCATCAAAGCTCTTGTTCAAGAGTTTTTATAGAGTTTAATCTCCAGGTGCCCCCCCACCCCCCCATCAGGGGGTGGGGCTGAAAGTTCCAATCCTTTAATCACTTGGTCTTTGTGGTGATCAGCCCCATCCTGATGTGACTTAGGAGCCCCACCCTAAGTAACCTCATTAGCATAAACAGGTGTTTTCATAAAGGGATCGTTTGTGAATAACTAAAAGATACTTTTTTACTCAGGAATTTCTGAGGGTTTTAGGTGGGAACTCTGTGCCAGGAAAAAGACCAAATATATTGTTATACCCCACAGCAGAACTTTTAAATGTAAGAGAATCCTGCCAGTACTGTGTTCTTAAGGAGAAAAGTTCTGGATATAGTAGAAATTTGGATTAGAGAAGGTAGAGCAAAGATTTAGTATCTTTTATTTTGTTTTTCAGTGCTAAGCCATGTGTAGGCAGCCAATAAATACTTGTGGGCTAGTTTTAAATTTTTATTTTATTTTCTGTTTAATAGGAAAGGTTGTCAATATAGATACAAATTCACTGAGATCATCCATGAGGCCTGGCTTCGAAGATATAATCCGAAGGTGTATTCAAAGATTTTTTAGTCTTAATGATGGGCAGTCATGGTCCCAGAAACGTCACTATCAAGAAGGTAAAGAATTTTGGGGTTCTTTTATTTTTTAGTTTTTTAGAGATGAGGTTGCCATATTGCCCAGGCTGGACTCAAATTCCTGGGCTTAAGTAGTTCTACCCCCTCAGCCTCCCATGGAGCTGGAACTACAGGCATGTACCATTGTGCCTGGCTTTGGGGTTGATTCTTGATCTTGTTTGTGATTGTGTTTGATATGCTATAAAGCAGTGGTCCCCAACCTTTTCGGCACCAGGAACCAGCTTCATGGAAGACAGTTTTTCCACAGACTGGTAGGCTTTGGAGGGGGGCAGGGGGTGGATTCAGGATGATTCAAGTGCATTACATTTATTGTGCAGTCAGACCTCTCTGCTAATGATGATCTGTATTTGCAGCCACTTCGCAGCGCTAGTATCACCACCTCAGATCATCAGGCATTAGATTCTCGTAAGGAGCATGCAACCTAGATCCCTTGCACGTGCCGTTTACAGTAGAGCTCGGAGTTCCTGTGAGAATCTTCCGCTGATCTGAGAGGAGGCAGAGCTCAGGCAGTGATGCGAGTGATGGGGAGTGGCTGTAAATGCAGATGAAGCTATGCCGGCTGCTCACCTCCTGCTGTGCGGCCCAGTTCCTAACAGGCCATGGACCGGTACCAGCCTGCGGCCCAGGAGCTGGGGACTATAGCTATAAAGCACTAACTATACACACAACTATAGTTGTTTTGTTGGTGCGGGGTAGTAGAATAATTCCTGAGCATTCTTATTTTAGCCTGTTTATAATTTTGGTGCAGGTCTAGTCTTTATTAAAAAGTTGTACTTGAAGTATATTTCTTTCCTCTCCTTCCCTATATGTATTTGTTTTGCCGATTGTAGTTACTAGTAATGGGATATTTTCCTCAACAGCTTATATCCATGGCCATGCAGAAACCCCATTGTATCGATTCTCATTGGCTGATGGAACTATAGTGACTGCACAAACAAAAAGCAAACTCTTCCGAAATCCCGTAACAAATGATCGTCATGGCTTTGTCTCAACTCACTTTCTTCAGAGGTAATGATAGATTATTGTATAGTCTCATATTAAATGTAACGGTGTTCTCAAAATGCTTTACTGTTAAAATAAAAATGGGAAAAATGAAAAAAAAAAAAAGGTTACATAAACAAGGCCCTTGAAAGGAGGGGAGGAGAAATGAAAAAAATCAGGGAGGTAGATGGCTAGATTCTGACGTGTTTTCTTTAAAGTTTTTTTTTTTTTTGGTATGGAACTGGGTATTTATTAAATAATTACTTGATGGGAAAGCTGGGAGACGGGAGGGCTAGTGGATAAAAGGGCATATAAAATCTCTGATTATCTCGGTTAGCTTTTATTTCTAATGACGCATTGTTATAGGGACTGAATTTAAGATGTGAAGGTACACTTTAAAGGATGGTGGCTGGGTGCATTGGTTCACACCTGTAATTCCAGCAATTTGGGAGGATGAAGTTGGAGGATCACTTGAGGCCAGGACTTTGAGGCTAACCTGGGCAACATAGCCATCTCTAAAAAATAAATAAATAAATAAAATATTAGCCAAGAATGGTGGTGCACACCTGTAGTCCCAGCTACTCTGGAGGCTGAGGCAGGAGGTTAACTTGAACCCAGGAGTTCGATGATACAATGAGCTGTGATCATAGTGCTGCACTCCAGCCTTGGTGACCGAGCTAGACTCTGTCTCTTTTTCAAAAACAGAAAAACAAGTTACTAGTGGTGTTGGTAATTATAAATAGGAAACCCCTGAAGGATATTCACCCATTAATTATTTTGCATAATTTGCAGGTACCTCCAGGTTAATCCCTAGATATGTGGCAGCTCTAGTAAAGTTCGGCTAAGATTCCATTTAGCATAGTTGTTGATCCCTCACTCTGCCGTAGTGGTATTACTTATTCGGTTTCTGTGGCTTATTAAAAAAAAATTTTGTTAGGTTAATAATTGGTCAATATCTAGATTAGAATTATCACTAGGTATTGGAATGGCACCTAAGAAGTTAAGTTCCTAGGTAATTACTTTTATCTTTTTTTCTTTCTTTCTTTTTTTTTTTTTAAATCTGTGATTCAGGACTTTAATGCATGCATATAATTTTTAAGTAAAAGTTTCATGTTTTTTTTTTTGCAGAGAACAAAATGGGTATAGGCCAAACCCAAATCCTGTTGGACAAGGCATTAGACCTCCTGCAGCTGGATGCAGTAATTCAGTAGGTGGCATGAGCATGTCGCCAAACCAAGGCTTACCGATGCTAAGCAACAGGGCCTATGGCATGGCAGATCCCAGCACCACAGGGCAGATGAGTGGAACTAGGTATGGGGGCTCCAGTAACATAGCTTCACTGACTCCTGGGCCAGGCATGCAGTCACCACCTTCCTACCAGAACAACAGCTATGGGCTCAGCATGAGTAGTCCCCCTCATGGGAGTCCTGGTCTTGGCTCCAACCAGCAGAATATCATGATTTCTCCTCGTAATCGAGGGAGTCCAAAGATGGCTTCACATCAGTTTTCTCCTGTGGCAGGTATTTATATTGGCATTTCCTTTTCTTTTTTTTCAAGTAATTCTTTTCTTTCCATACCATTGTAATTCTTTCAAAATTTATTTGTTTTATAATAGAAACTTTGGAGAATTAAGTGTTGTTTTGTTATGGTGTCTGATAGTCTAATTCTTTTCCTAACTTTTTTCCAAATCTAGGTGTGCACTCTCCTATGGGATCTTCTGGTAATACCGGGAGCCACAACTTTTCCAGCAGCTCTCTTAGTGCTCTGCAAGCCATCAGTGAGGGCGTGGGGACATCTCTTTTATCTACTCTGTCATCACCAGGCCCCAAATTGGATAACTCTCCCAATATGAATGTAACCCAACCAAGTAAAGTAAGCAGTCAGGATTCTAAGAGTCCCCTAGGCTTGTATTGTGACCAAAATCCAGTGGAGAGTTCAATGTGTCAGTCAAATAGCAGAGATCACCCCAGTGACAAAGAAAGTAAGGAGAGCAGTATCGAAGGGTCAGAGAATCAAAGAGGTCCTTTGGAAAACAAAGGTCATAAAAAATTACTACAGTTACTTACTTGTTCTTCTGATGACCGGGGTCATTCCTCCTTGACCAATTCCCCACTGGATTCAAGTTGTAAAGACTCTTCCATTAGTGTCACCAGCCCCTCTGGAGTCTCCTCGTCGACATCTGGAGGAGTGTCCTCCACATCCAATGTGCATGGGTCACTGTTGCAAGAGAAGCACCGGATTTTGCACAAGTTGCTGCAGAATGGGAATTCGCCAGCTGAAGTAGCCAAGATTACTGCAGAAGCCACCGGGAAAGACACTAGCAGTGCAACTTCCTGTGGGGAAGGAAATGTCAAGCAGGAGCAGCTAAGTCCTAAGAAGAAGGAGAATAATGCACTTCTCAGATATCTGCTGGACAGGGATGATCCTAGTGATACACTTCCTAAAGAACTACAGCCCCAAGTGGAAGGAATGGATAATAAAATGAGTCAGTGTAGCAGCTCCACCATTCCTAGCTCAAGTCAAGAGAAAGACCCTAAAATTAAGACAGAAACAAGTGAAGAGGTAATTTGTTTTCTGTATATTCCAGCGTAGCCATCGTGTTTTATCATTTTGTTTCTGTGTTAGATGTGTTATATGCAAATTCTTTTGGTTTTCTTTTAATACACAAATTCTTATTCATTTTAGGCTTATTTAATGAAAGTTTTAAGTCTTGAGCTTTTGTTTTCTTATAATTCTTTTGGGTATCAGTAAAGTATGTTATAATGCAGTTTAGAAATACCAGATATGTATGTTTTAAAATGTGACTGCATTGTTTAGTAACAATGTGAAATTTTGTTCATGGAGGTGTTTATTGTTGGAATAAGTAGATTGGGTCGTTAAGGATATGGTAGAAGTAATCAGGAAAAACACTTGTATTAAGCAACATAATTTTGATTTTTACCTAAAAAATCAAGTTTCATGTACGAGATGACATCGTATATGAGTATTCCCCAAACTCTGCTTGAGAAACACTATTCTAGGGGATGTTAATATGCACCTGAGCCAATGAAAGGCTTGGAGAAGTCTTAAAGTTAGAATGGAATGTGGGCTTAACTTTGTTTAACCTAGTGTTTGGCAAATTTTTTTTTTTGTTTTTGAGACAGAGTTTCACTCTGTTGCCCTGGGTAAAGTACAGTGGTGTCGTCATAGCTAACTGCAACCTCAAACTCTCAGGCTCAAGCAATCCTTCCTCAGCCTCCCAAGCAGCTGGGACTATAGGCGTGTGCTGACACCTGGCTAATTTTTCTATTTTTAGTAGAGACAGGGTCTTGCTCTTGCTCAGGCTGGTCTCAAACTCCTGAGCTCAAGCAAATCCTCCTGTCTTTGCCTCCCAGAGTGCTAGGATTACAGGCATGAGACACTGCCTCCGGCCTGGCAAAATTTTTTGACCAAAGCTCCCCTGCTTTTTATTTTTGAGAGAGAGTCTCGCTCTGTCACCCCAGCTAGGGTGCACTGGTGTGATCATGAGTTCACTGCAGCTTAAACTCCTGGGCTCAAGTGATCCTTCTGCCTCAGCCTCCCAAGTAATTGGGACTACTGGTGTGTGCCACCATACCTGGCTGATTTTTTCTATGTTTAGTAGAGACGGTGTCTTGCTCTTGCTCAGGCTGGTCTGGAACTCCTGAGCTCAAGCAATCCTCCTGCCTCGGCCTCCTAGAGTGCTAGGATTACAGGTGTGAGTCACTGTGCCCTGCCCCAAAAGCCCATTTTAGAGCATGCCCATGAATATCTTGTTGAATGTCAGCTTGTCACTTATGTTATTTTTTTTAAAATTTTAACATTTTAAAAAATTTCCATATGCGTGTTGTACAGGCCTGAGAGCCTCTTCCATCCTTGTCAAGGGGGGTGCTAACCTTCTCTCCTTTCATACAACACATCACTTATATTATTAATCACACTTGTTTTCAGAAGGTTTGCGTACATGCAGACATCTGTCAGCTAATGATTAGTGCACTGCTAGTGAGTGATGCTAGCTCAGCAATATCCTATACTTTGAGAGTTAAATGTCTAGTGTAAATAAAAAAAATGCCCCTTTGAAAGGACTAAATCTGCTGATTTATTCTCAGTAGTTTAAACTGTTCTTACTTTTAAGGAGGAAGATTAGGGGTGGGAATCGTAATAAACCAGCTTTTAAGTTGGGCATTATCATTTCAGGTAATTATTGTTTTTTGCTATTATCCATTTCATATATTTTCTTATGAATATGCTTATACCTGTCTAAGTATGTACACAGGTTAAGCTTTAAAATTTTATTTTTAGGGATCTGGAGACTTGGATAATCTAGATGCTATTCTTGGTGATCTGACTAGTTCTGACTTTTACAATAATTCCATATCCACAAGTGGTAGTCATCTGGGGACCAAGCAACAAATATTTCAAGGAGGTAATTCGCTGGGTAAGAAAGAACTAGGTTTTGTTCTTGCTGCCTTTGAAACTTTTCTTCACGCTGGTATGCTCTCTTACCCTAAGACCAGATATGAATAGCTTTTGCAACTTCAGAACATACACTCTGCCTCTCACTTTCCTATACCAATTTATAATGTCTGTGTTTTAAAAAACTTTTTGGACATTTTCCTGTCTTTTAAAAATTATTTAAAAATTTCCCTATTGTAACTAATATGCCAGTAATTGTGGCACTTATAAGCAAATGTTCATCTTTGATTATTCCAGATGAGTAGTAAGTACTAGGGTGTATATTTTCTCAGCCACAAAGAGTTGGGTTAACAAGCAAACAAAGCTGTAGACTAAAACCTGTCCTTTGTGCTTATGTAATCTCCTCAGTGAGTCATGGGAATTTTCTTCTTTGGTGTTTGCTGGTTCTTATCTAGCTTTACTCTCTCTTTTTGCTGTGCGTCTACTCATTCATCAGTTTTACAAGGGTAGGTTGTGTGTATCAGTTGAAAAGGAGTAATTCACAGTTATCGAAAATGGTGGTTATTCATTTTCAGTGGCACTATTTCCTAAAGTGAAGTAGATAGTCAGGTAAATCAAGCAGATTGGAAAAAGAAAAGAAAAAAGGTTAGGAGGAGATTTTATATTTCATTTCTTTATTTGATTAGAAAGCAACTTATCTGGTTATATTTATTATAAAATAATAATAAACATACTTAATATGTACACATATGGAAGAACTTCCAGGAGTTTGAAACACTGGTAAATTTTTCAGTATTAAGTGAAGCAGAATATTAATGACCATATCAGGCTACAGAAGAGTACCTAATACTTTAGTCAATATTGAGATTGTTGTTTCTACTTTATTTGGAATATGAGGCTTTTTTTTTTTTTTTTTGGCTTAGTGTTTATTTTGTAAGAAAGAAAAATATTCTTGGGTGGGGAGGGGTGGTGTTTATGTCTTGTACTTGATTATGTGTTGAATCATCAGGAGATATTTATGTATTATGGTTCTGTGTTTTCAGCAGGTTTGAGAAGTCCACAGTCTGTGCAGTCCATTCGTCCTCCGTATAACCGAGCAGTGTCTCTAGATAGCCCTGTTTCTGTTGGCTCCAGTCCTCCAGTGAAGAATATTAGTGCTTTCCCCATGTTACCAAAGCAACCCGTGTTGGGTGGGAATCCAAGAATGATGGATAGTCAGGAAAATTATGGCTCCAATATGGGTATGTTATTGCTAATTAGTATTTATGATAATTTCTTTTGGGAAAAACAAATTTAAAATACTTAAAGCCATTTAAGTAATTGCAAGTAAGTAATAAGTTCTTGAATAACATTAATATTTCTTCCATGAGTATCCTTCATTTATTTTATCCTTTCTTATGTAAACACTTTTTTTCTTTTTGACTTGAAGAGAAGTATTATTTAGGAGATAGAAGAAGGCAAATAAATACAGCCTCTGAAGGGAATTGTTCTAGTTATTAACTAAAAAGTAAAGTTTACACAACTGTATTCAAGGACATAAGATAAACCATTACTTTAAAACCAGAATGACTGAACAGTTAGGTGAACAAACCTCAGGTGAAATAGGAAAGGGAAATGGATTTAAGAATAATTTGAATTGCAGCAGTGATCCATCAGTCCTAGATGCTTCTGCTCTCTGAATATCTTGAATCACATTGTTTTTTTATTTAATCTGTCTTCACTGAAATCTCAAAGGAGCACTCTCACAGCACTAGATGATAGTTGCCATTTTGTTAGGGTTCAAAATTTCAGTCCAGTAGCCATCAGGATCTTGAATCAATGCCAGGACTTTCATTTTTCCATCATCAGGTTTCTTCACAAATTTGACTCCCAGTTCTTTAGATCTTTTAGAAGCACCGTGTACATCAGGAACAGCAATTCCAATGTGACCAAATCCTCGAGGGTCTGAGTGGCCACTTGGTAACTCTGGGTCTCATCATCTTTAGTGCTCCAATTGTATGTCAGCGCAAGTGTAGCTTTTCTGGAGAATACCTATGCTACTTTTTCATCTTTATCTTTGGCAATGTCACTTTTATCCTCGTAAGCCAAGAAATAGAGTGAAAATTTCATAGTAGGAAAATCTAATTTTTGGAGTAGCATCATTCCAAGAACTCTAGTATGAAAATCCAGTGACTTATTAGGATTCTTAATTCATAGCATGGTCTGCTGCAATAGAAAATCTTTGGTGTTGGGGTCCATGTTGGAGCAGCAATTGAGGGCGGTCTCGTCTGTGAGGCCACTGGATGCGGACTGTGGTTCTGCCATTGCAGCACTGCTGTATCATGGGTGACAGGACCCAGGAACAGACCAGTCAGCCACACACTCAGCCTGGCCGCTGTCTGTAAACTCTTAAAGAGTTTTTTGGTCTAAGATATTTTCTAACCTGTAATGAATATGTGGTAATAGGGGCCTTTCAAAACCATCTCCACAGTTGGTCAGCGCTATTGTTAGGTTGACAAAGTGCTCTTTTGTCCAGGCTGATGTTATGTATAATGGCTGTACCTATATAAGAAGGATTTCATTATAATATGGAAAAGGGCTAATCATGTCTACCTGTTTTAGGTGGACCAAATAGAAATGGGACTTTGACTCAGACTCCTTCCACAGAAGACTGGGGCTTACCAAACTCGAAGGCCAGCAGAATGGAACCTATGAATTCAAACTCCATGGGAAGACCAGGAGGAGATTATAATGCTTCTTTACCCAGACCTGCAATGGGTGGCTCTGTGCCTTCCTTGCCTCTTCGGTCTAATAGCATACCAGGTGCGAGACCAATGTTGCAGCAGCAACAGCAGCAGCAGCAGCTGCTTCAAATGAGTAAGTTTCCCCTTCATAAAAACGCAGATATGTGTTTCAGAGTGACTTTTTGCTGTTGGCTTATTTGAAAATTTATGTTTTCTTTTTGCTCCCCCAGGGCATGGTGAGATTCCCATGGGAATGGGGGTCAATCCCTATGGCCAAGCAGCAGCATCTAACCAACCAGGTTCCTGGCCAGACGGCATGTTGTCTATGGAACAAGGTCCTCACGGGACTCAAAATAGGTAGGGCTGTATCTTTTGACTCTGTAGAAAATCTTAGCTTTGGGTTATCTAGAAAAGAGTCGGAGCACAAGAACAAACCTGAAAGAGAATGAGAAAAATTCCCTATAATTGAGTTACTTTGTTACCATCTGGTTATTTCTTGGATAATGTGTGTGAAAATGAGGCTGAGGCAGCAAGCCGTGGTATTCACAGGAGAGGGAGGAGATGGAACTTTATTGTTCAGCTATCAGGGCCACTCAGTGGTCAAATCTCTAAGAGCGTGTCTGTGAGATGATTGGTTCTCATAATGTTAATTTCATGAACAGGGGGATAGATTAGCACCAGTTTGACAAAATAAGTATGTGTTTCAGTGGTTTTATAAATGTTGGTCAGAGGGTAAGCCTCAGTTTTTGAGAAAATTTATTTTAAAGGTTTGGATAATTCTTTTCTAAAGTTATTTAAAACATTTCAGTGATGATGGTGAAAGTGAACTATAGCACCTTTAAAAATTTTTGTAAAAGAAAAATTGTGGATTAAGTCTGTATTTCATTTTTATTTAGCTTAGTAACTTATGCAGATGCAAGAGGCCACTGTCATTGTCAAATCTAACCCAAATGCTACAATAAATTATGCAAAGAAAAAATAAACCAATCTATTGAATAGACAGTGATGTAACTACATGAGTTATTAACTCGAATGCTTCTCTACTCAGTAGAGAAGAAACAGTTTCAAGTTCACAGAACTTTTCTGATGCAGGATAAATGTCTAACTTCATGCCCTTTTATGTGTTGGAGAATTGTGGCAACTTGCTGTGGGCATGTGTGGGGTTTGTATTATACGCTTGCCAGTGTGAGCTCTGTGGGCCAAGTAAAACAAAAAGTGATTTTGGCATTTCTCTAGACTCAAATCATTGATAGCTCAACATTTCTATCCTTTCTCCTTTTTTTTTTCTTCTCCTTTTCTTTTGATTTCCCCAGTTTTCAAGTAATAAAACTACTACTCATGCGTGTTCTTGTCTTGAAAAGAATACTTTTTCTCATCCTTTCCATCCCTCTTCCCAAAATCTCTGCTATCCCCCAAATGCCTGAGATTTGACAGTTAGATTTTGGTGGTGGGATTGGGGGTGTCAGCTATATATGATGGTCTGCGATGGCCTGGTGAAGCTTTAAAATTGTGTACCTTAAATATAAATTGATGCCTTTCATTCTTTTCTACTACTCAGATTATTGTTTGTACTTGCAGTATGTGAGTTATGGTTCTTTAAAAATACTGTTCATAGTTTCTGTGATCTATTATCATTTTTTAAAAGAGAGAAAGCACCACTGAAATTTATTTCAAGTCTCTTTCTAGGCCCATTCTTAGGAATTCCCTGGATGATCTTGTTGGGCCACCTTCTAACCTGGAAGGCCAGAGTGATGAAAGAGCATTATTGGACCAGCTGCATACTCTTCTGAGCAACACAGATGCTACAGGCCTGGAAGAAATTGACAGAGCTTTGGGCATCCCTGAACTTGTAAATCAGGTAGGTTATGTTAACTTGGAAGTAGGAGAATGTGTATTTGCATGGGCTTATGTGTGCATGTGTGTATGCACATTCATCAAGCCATGTGTAAGAATGCCTGTATGTGTGTCTTTCCTGGTACTTGTATTATATCCCTACATTCATGGATACTACTGTTAAGTTTAGAGGATATACTTAGGATTGTGGTATTATTTCCAGCAACCTACTGTTTAATACAGATGTTCAAATTTTAGGCAACTATAGAAATGATTCAGTGAAACTACTATACTCTTTATAAAATGCTACTTTTTATTTATGTTAGTTAAAAGTTCTCTCTCTCTCTTTTTTTTTTTTTTTTTGAGACAGAGTCTGGCTCTGTTGCCCAGGCTAGAGTGCCGTGGCGTCAGCCTAGCTCACAGCAACCTCAAACTCCTGGGCTCAAGCGATCCTCCTGCCTCAGCCTCCCGAGTAGCTGGGACTACAGGCATGCGCCACCATGCCCGGCTAATTTTTTCTATATGTATTTTTAGTTGTCCAGATAATTTCTTTCTACTTTTGGTAGAGACGGGGTCTTGCTCTTGCTCAGGCTGGTCTCGAACTCCTGACCTTGAGCGATCCACCCTCCTCGGCCTCTCAGAGTGCTGGGATTACAGGCGTGAGCCACCACGCCCGGCCAAGAGTTCTCATTTTTATAACTCTCTTTCTCTACTACTTAGCCAACCAGTGTGTACTCTGAGAAGGCAAGTTTTTTTGTTAAACAAAACTCATTTACCATGGTGAATCTGAACATCCTAGTATCATCATCTCCTGTTCCTATCTCATACCCAGCCTTATGAAATATACCATTCACAAATCTGTATTTTTGAAACAGACACATTGTAGTGGCTGTTTTTATTTAAGGGTTTATAGGGGGCACTGTATAGGTCTGTGCATTCAACGATAAGTAGATCATCAGGAGCTTCTCAGTCTTTGTTGGGGAGATGGCATGTACATAAGGAATTACACTACAGCGTGGCAAACACTGTTACAGAACTTTTTAAAGGGCAAATGGGAAACACTAAGCAGTCCTTGTGTACACCTTCAGGGGTGCCAGTGACATATGAGTCTGGCACTGAGGAGCTGTTTATAACTCTGGGTGTGTGTGTGAGGGACCAAAAAGCTTGAACTGCCTTTTAAAATTTTAATTTAAGCTGGAAATTGCTTGCTTTGTCCCGATGTTAAAATACTTGTCATTATTTAAAATTTTGACAATTGCAAGAAGTACATAAAAAAGTTTAAAATTTTCTGTAGTACTGGCAATCATTATTTACTTTTTGGTTTATTTCATTATGTATTGCTTAATGGGATATGTTGTGAGAAATATGTCATTAGGTGATTTTTGTCATTGTGTGAACTTTATAGAGTGCCTAGATGGTATAGCCTAGTATATACGTAGGCTATAAGGTATAGCCTATTGCTCCTAGGCTGCAAACTATATAGCATGTTACTATATTGAATACTATAGGCAATTGTAATACAGTGGTAGGTATTTGTGTATCTAAACATATCTAAATGTAGAACTAAGGTACAGTAAAAATAACGTGTTATAATCCTATGGAACCACCATCATATATGTGGTTCATCGTTGACTGAAATGTCATGTGGTGCATGACTCACGTTTTACATTTAAAAAAGGTGTATGTGCAGGCTGGGTGCAGTGACTCATGCCTGTAATCCAAGCAATTTGGGAGGCCCAGGCGGGAGGATCAGTTGAAGCCAGGAATGTAAGTAGCCTGTGCAACATAGCGAGATCCCATTTCTACAAAAACTAGAAAATTAGCCGGGCATGGTGGTGTATACCTGTAGTCCCAGCCACTTGGGAGTTCTGAGGTGGGAGGATGGCTTGAGCCCAGGAGTTTGAGGTTGTATTGAGTTAAATGATGACATCTCTGCACTCTAGCCAGGGCAGCAGAACAAGACCCTGTCTTCAAAAAAAAAAAAAGTTTATGTGCAAATATTTGACTGTATATTTTTTTAAAAGTGGTAATTGACTTTAAAACACTCCTGTAAGCAGTTTTAGTTTATGAAAGTCATCACTGTCAGTCATCTTTATATGTTTAATAAATACATCTTTAATTTTAATGGCCAAGTATTATTATATGGAACACGATGTATTTTAACCAGTCCTTTACTGATGAAAATATAAATTGTTCTGTAATATTTATTATTACTATTACTATTATTATTATTTTTTGAGACAGGGTCTTGTTCTGTTGCCTGGGCTAGAGTGTCATGGTGTCAGCTTGGCTCACAGCAACTTCTGACTCCTAGGCTCAAGTGATTCTCCTGCCTCAGCCTCCCTAGTAGCTGGGACTACAGGCATGCACCACCATGCCCAGCTAATTTTTTCTATTTTTAGTAGAGACAGGGTCTCATTCTTTCTCAGGCTGGTCTTGAACTCCTGAGCTCAAGTGATCCTCCCACCTTGGCCTCCCAGAGTGCTAGTATTGTAGGAGTTAGCCACCACACCCTGCCAGTATTTTTTATTACTAACAATTCTGTGAATTACTCATGTCTCATTCACTAATTCTTTTTCCTTAGATATTAATACAATGCAAAGAAAGGATTAGTGGGTTAGAGTGTGTGGATATTTTAAAGATTTTGCTACGTATTTTCAGGTGGTTTTCCTGAAAAACTACACTAGCTACTTTTCCACAAGAGTATGATAGTCCTCATACCTTCACCAGTGCTGAGTTGGCGTGGCTCAAATCAATGAAAGAACACACACAGTATGAATGAGCAAGTGATTAAACACATACTGAGCATGATTATTTTTCAAAATCTTTGCCAGTCTAATCGGCAAAAAAAATCTAAAAAGTTTTAGATTATATTTCTTTTATTTGCAAGACTGAACAACTTTTATGCTTATTGGCCATTTATGTGCATTTTTATAGTTTTCTGATGGGTTTTTATTGTTTATTTGCAAAAGTACTTTATGTATATTTGGTTATCGATTTTGTTTGTTCCTTAATTCAACAAATGTCTGTCTTCTATATGTCAATCAGTTTTCTGTTAGAGGCTGAGGGAGAATAGTGAGCAAATTAGTTCCTTCTCCCAAATCTCACATCCCTCTGGGCAAGGCAAAGGCCAGACAGGGAACCACTCAGAAGCGGGTGTGGTGTAATAGGTGCCATGAGGAAAGGCATGTGGTACTCTGAGACTGTATCTGACAGGGCAGCCTGTTCTTTAGGTGGCAGTGATGGTGAGGTGTTGGTTATCAAAATTCTCTAAAAATGTCATGTTTGGGTTGCAATTCCAAGAATGACTATTAACTTGTCTAATATATTGCAAATAGTTTTTTTCCCAGTTTTCCTTTTGATGGAGCTTGTTTTTAGTTTTGTTCTTTAGTTATAAAAGGTTTATGTTTTCAAATCCAGGATGATGAGATAAAGAATAACCGGGACTTAACTTGAATGGTCAAGAAAGCTCTTTTTGGGGGAGATGACACCAAAAGGATGAAAAGAAACTAGCTATGCAAAGAGCTAGGGAAGAATGTTCCAGAAGAGGTACAGCAAACTCAAAAGTCCTTAGGTAGTAAAGAATTTAGGGGTTCTAGGAAATAACCGAAAGTCATTGAGAGCAGAGGGAGAGTGATGCAAAATGATGGCAGAGAGGTAAGTGGAGGCTAGGATCCATAAAGCCATTTTAAGGAGTCTAGAATTTCTCTGTTATATTAGGAAGCCATGGAAGAATTTTAGGAATTTAGTGATGAGACTGATTTCCTTTTTTGTTATAATTAACTTTTATTTTTAGCGAAGTAATCATGTTTGTAACTTAAAATGATACGGAACTATCTTTATTGAAGAACCACAGTCACTTGTCCCGCTCTGAGGTAGTGAAACTCAACTATTTTGGTGGTATTTCCCGTCTACCGGCTTCACCGCTCGGCCACGACTACCGCTCTATTTTGGTGGTATTTCTAAGTAACATGCTTATGCAGCTATTTGCTTATTAACTTCAGTCTATGTCTGTTGACTTCCTGATATGGTGATTGATTACCCATGCATAGTCCCTTACCTGAGAACTTTGGGGTGAGAAATGCTATGGAAATCAGGAATTTTTAGATTCTAGAAAGGTAGCATGGTACATATGTTCCATGTATTACATGATACCCCTGGTTTGATCAGTAGTATAGTTTTGGGTGTTATACGCTAATGCTTCTACAGCAAAATACATGGTCATACTAAGTGTGATGATATAGAGAGATGTGTTGCTTTGTGTAAGTTCAGGTCAGGTTTTGTCGTTAAATGCATTTGCTGCTAATGAAAAGCTTTTTTGTACTTTGAAATTTTAGATAAGAGATTGTGGATCTGTTTTATCCTCCCCTCCCCCCCAGTACACACACTGACATGTACACCATACACATGGGCTTTTGCTCTGTATGTATATCCCCAGTGTAATTATATCTTTTGTTGTTGTTAGGTAGTTAATATTTAGATTATTTTTGTCTTATTGCTTAGCCAAGTGTAGTACATATATATGTATGTACATATATAATAAAATGTGTATATGTGTATTTTTTAAGTCAATAATTGCCTTCTCTTATTTGCTTTATTTCTATGTACTTATTGCTAATTCTCCCCAGATACTCGATGAAAGTATAAAATTTCTCATTTTTTTTTCTTCCCATATTTAGGCACATTAAATAATCTATCAGTTCTTTCCCTTCCTCCTGTAGTTCTCTCTGTTTTGCTCTGTTCTT
>RJWJ010028405.1:0-21447 GCA_004363605.1 Indri indri | reverse complement strand
CCACACTTAATAATTGAGGTCAATGGTTTATCAAGTCCTCACTGAGGGCCACAGAGAGGACAGGCTTCTAAGTGCAGAGAGGCAGCAGTAAGGCTGAGACTGCGGAAAACATGATCGGAGTTTAAAACACGAACCCCTGCCTGTGGGTGTGATGGCGGGGGGCATTCCAAAGACCCCCAGCCTTTTACTTCTCGTGGTGCCAAAATTCCCACTGTTACATTAGGCCTTGAAGAACCTTTGAAAACACGGGCCCTCCCACCTAGCGAAGGCAGAGCTGCCTCAAGGACACGTGTCACGTTAGCACAGATGCTGCTGTCTCGTCAGTTACCATGCACGGTCACCTACCTAGAGTCAGGACCCAGAAAATTCCCACTGGATGGTCATACTCTCTTTGGATGAGCGGTGCGTGTCATGACAAGTGTTAAAAGGCTTGATTTGAGGGACATTTTGGTCCCATGGGCAGCCACACTAAGGACTGGGGAAGCCAGAGGCTTTGTCATCTCTTGGGGAACAGGGCACAGGGTGCAGGGAGCCCGTTAACATGCAAGATGAGAGCTTCGGGACAGGGATGGGGCCCGCAGGAAGCACGAGGAAAACAGCTTCTCAGTGGACATTCTTCCTGGGCTGACCGGTGAGTTAGAAGGCTCAACAGGAAAGAAACTTCTGATAGCAAAAGGGCTCCCAAAAGGGAAGGGCACGCAGAGGGCAGCAACCACGACGGGCTCTCCGGCCTTGTCGGCAGCAGGGAGAGTGTATTTTTGGATTGTGGGTCTCGTGAGCAGAGAGAAATCAGGAAAGGGAAGCTGAGCATTTAATCCTACATAGATCACGGGCTAATCGCTCCCTATTTAGTGCTTGTAAGTGAGAAGTTGTCAAGGCTTTTCGACAGCCTTGAAACCACAGGCATTAGCAGACAGAGGTCTGGAGCCCAGAGGGAGGCAGGCACGCCCATCAACCCAATTCTGTCCTTAGACAGGCTTCCAGCTCTTTAATATTCCAAAGCAGAAACACATTAAGCGGAAGTGCTCATAATAGCACTCTAATTTAGCCTATATCTTTTTCTCTCTTTCTTTTTGTCCTGAAGGCCATGTGGCATCAGGAACAGAGGTGATGAATCTTCCAGAATCACTGGAGCATGGCAGGAGGGAAGCAGTCTTTCTTCCGTGCGGCAAACATGTGCCAAACACACGAAATGCCAGGCATGTGCCTTGCCCTGGGGACGCAATGGTGGGGGCAAGACCCAGAGGGGCACCCCTCTTTCTGTGTGACCTTTTGTCTGGCCTTTTCAGTAGACTTCAGAGCCGGACATCACAACTCCCTGAACTCCTGTCCTCGCATCTCCCTCTCTTGAGCTCTGGGAAGCAAAGTCAATTCAAATCTAAAGTACTGGGTATAAGAGTTTGTTTTCTAAAGATTTAAACTTTGTTGTTGTTGTTGCCATTGTCTTTAAATGTGGCCTGTCACCCACTCCACTTTGAATCAACACCCAAGAAATATGATTTTCTCATCTGTAAAATGATAAAAGCCAGTGGTTCAAGCCCAGAGAAATTGTGTGGGGACTCAGTGAAACAGAATATAAAGTACTAATACACGGCCTGCGCTGGGCACTGGCTCATGGACTGTGTTCACACAGTCAGGCACAGAACTGACATGCCAATCAGTGAGTGTCTGAAGCAAGGTGAACTCCTTCTAGGAAGCAAGGCTTACTCCTGATGGATGAGCCTGTTCCCAACTCACACTTGATCTAACAAACTTAAGTGAATATTCAGTTTTTAGTTTGATCACGAATGTCCTATACATGCCTATGTGGGAAGGTGAATATGGCCCAGTTGTTTGAGAGGAAGAAGGAAAGAGTGAGAATGTACAAATGAATGAAAAAATTTATTTTGGTCTTATACATTTTTGTCTTGGTCTTATAATGATAACATGTGTGGCGGGATTTTTATTTGTTGTGGGATTTTCAGCTGTTTTAGAATTTTCAGTTGTTTTTCCTTTTCCAAGTGCTCCTTCAGAGGAAACAAATCTTTCTATTGACATTGAAAATGAGTCATAAGAGAAGTGTTGCTGCTTCCCTTTTGAGGGATTTTTTATTTAGTTTTGTTTCCATTAAGTTTTAGCAACAGGAAAATATGGACTTTCAGCATCCACAGGGATATGATCAAATGGAAACATATGCCCCTTGTTTGTCCATTACTACAAACCATGAGAAAACTCACGACTCACCCATAGACTTTCTAGAAAGGTTGATTGTCAAATAGCCTCCCACTCCCTTTATTTTTTCTACAACCAAATGGATATTTGTGTTTCAAAAAAGCAAGAGTGATAAAAAGCAGCTGATAGAAGTCCCAGATTGCATATAAGTCTACTATTTTTATTGCAGAAACACTAGAGAGTGGATCAGAGATGAAATCCGTGGGCATGGAAGCCTGTGGCACCTGTACACACTCCTTGGCCTGCATTGCCAAGGAGGCCAATGTGCCAGCGATTGACTGGAATACCGCAAGGATGAATCACAGATCAGGGAAGCCAACCACGGCCACATTTGTGCAAATGCACATCAACAACTGGGCCCCGGCAGCAAAATATGAGCTGAAGGCATTTATCAAGCCTTCAGAAAATTAGGGGACTTACCTAACATCTCTGAGAACGCCACATAGAAACCAACTTTTGGAATCATTCAGCCTTTCCTTTTTCAGTCCCTTAGCACAAAAAGTCATATTGAAACCCTTGAATTTATTTTGACTAAATTGAAAATTTCCTCCTATATCCTCAGGACCCGATGTTGAATAGGGACACGATAAACACTTGTCACTCCAATTGGGCCCCATTATTATTATTTTTTTAACTAACCTGATTATTATGTCAAACTTTAATGGTCAAAATGCCTGCCTTCAGTTAAAGTACTTGTACCCTGAGGAAGTGAAATAATTTAGCCTCCTGGCCCTCCATTTCCTCCTTTGCAAACAAAGGGATTGGACTTTATCGGGTTACGTCCAGTTCTGTGAAGGAGAGAGGTCAAATCCACTCTGCGTTGTCAAGGATTCTCTTTCTGTTTAGGGAGATACCTGGTTTTTAGATTCCTTTCCCTTCTTTTTCGTTTTTCTCCATTTCTTCCTGCTTTCCGCTTCCTCTTCCTGCTTTTCCATTGTTTTCTCCTTAACGATCACCCCCCACCCCCAGAAAATATGCAAAGGCAAGTGCGTATATGTTGCGTGGTCCCCAAAAAGACGTCGCCATGGAAGGGCTGTCCAGATGCTGGGTTCCCTGTGAGTTTCTGTGTTTACTGCCGCCTCTGCCTTATACTTTCATGTTAATTGTGACTCTGGCTATAATTTATTTTATTATCTCAGATAAGGTGAAAAATAATACTAACACATTTTTTTAAGCTCTGTATAAGCAAAAACCATTTACTTTTCCCTGAGACATCTTGCTCTAACTGCCTCACAGTGTGGCTACTTTGACTGCTTCATGTGACTATTAATCATGTGCTTAAAGGAAATAGATAAACCTTGAGACAGAATTCAGCTCAGCAAATGTTTATTCATTATCGCCTGTGTGCCCGGCTCTGGTGCTAGGTGTATACGGGGTGCCAAGATGAGTATGTCAGAGACTCGGATAGAGGAGGAAGAGGCGGGAGAAGCTGAGTGAGAATTTATTAATACTTGTGTACGAGTTTACTTATGTATCATAAAAAAAGGCCCAAGGTGCTTGGAGGATTGAAACAAGGGAGAAATGATGTGTGTGTGTGTGTGTGTGTGTGTGTGTGTGTGTGTGTGTGTGTGTTTGTAGGTGATTTGTTTGGTAAACTCTTTGGGGTATGTTGGGGTGAAGTCTGTTTGTATCCTGGAGTGCTTGGATGTGGAATTCAAACCTTCCTCCCTTAGCCATGGGCTGCCATGGGAAGGTTTTACACCAGGAAGCCATGATCCCGCTGGAGCTTTGAGAGGATGAATCTGGCAGGCGTATGCGGGGTAGTCCGTGGGCCCAGGGGCGGGAGGCCTGGAAGGTTCCTCTCCGTGTCCTGCTCTGGGTTGCGCTGCTTCTTTGCCAATCCCCACTCCATGTGGTTGCAGCAGCTCACAGCTATAAAAATGTGTTGACCCAAGAGGTTTAATATTAACCAAAGTTATAGTCAAAGTCAATTTGGAGGATTCAAGAAAAAATCTGATGCTAATAGAGAAATAGAAGTCAATATTTGTAATGTGAGTCACAGGCTCAAAATAGAAAAGTAAAACACATCACTGCTACAGTTCCCAGAGGGCTGTGGGTTATACAGCGAAGCAGATCTGTGAACCAGCCTTGACCACCCTCTAGGTCTATTTTAAAATTTCCTCTGGCCCCTTCCTCTAATTCCTAAATTTCAGAGCATGATATTCTAGTGGAACTCACCAGATAGCCAACCCTGGTGAAGTCATGGCTTGTTTTGAGTGGGTCGATGGAAAAAAAAAAGATTTTTCTTTTCCTCTAGTTGTGTGTAACGTTTCTCTCTAGTGACGTGATATGGAACGAACTTATCATGATTTTATTTTGCAGTTCACACTTCATTCCACAGTGGCTATCATTGTTTAAGACTGAATCTCGTGCTCGTTGCCTATTTTGGAGAAGGCAAAGGAGGGGAAAGGGGAGGGAAGCAGAAATGTTCAGAATGACATATTTTTTTTTTGTCTTATCAAGCATGTGACAAATTAATGCCAAAGGTGGGGGGTGTTGTCCACTGAAGGGTTCTGACAGGTCGTGAAGCTTCTAGAAATTTCTTTGATAAGATAGACTTTGTGAGGCTTAATGGTGTGGCCGGATTCTGGCTCTGATGTTAATCCTGGACTGAAGCTTGAGTGTGTTTTACTGAATGTGTCTGGAAAACGAGAGGATTAATGAGGATAAAAGAGGAAAAGGGACAAACCAGAGCATGCATACCACCCTATGAACAGGAGTTACTTTCTTAATATAGAGCTTCACCCAGTTTATGTTGTGGAATGTGCAAGAACAAAGACTAAAATTAGCTGCTCTTCGCCCAGTGTATTGGAATGCCTTGAGGACAGATAGCATCTTATCACTAGTGGCCACAGGAAGAAAACTCCTTTAAAACCGAGTCTTCAAGGGCAGTGCCAGAGTTTGAGAGTCTGGGATTTACAACTCAGACTGTCCTTTGAATGAATTTTCTGGAAGGCCTGAGAATTGTGTTATCTTTACTTCTCCTGTGATTTCTTTTTATTTGGTTTTGCAAGAAGCCCAGCTTATAAAGTTCAGCTTGGACACTACCTGCTTCAAAGAGGGGCTTATATTACCTGGTGGTGAGATTAAAGATGATCAGACAAGGAACAAACAGGAAGTGGTGAGGATGGGTGGGGCCGGAGCAGGGTTGACTGACAACGGACGAACCAAGCTGGACAAGCAGCTTGAATGCTCCATCTCGGGGTTGGCCGTTTTCCCTCCTTTCTAATCCAGACTTGGGCAAGATAGTGTGGTTTATCATAAGTCACCGATCCCTGACCTGGCATCTGCTTTCTCATCAGCACAATGCTCATAACCACATCTCCCTCCTAGCATGTTTGGAAAGGTAATTAATGCTTATGAGATGTTTTGAGATCACTGATAAAAGACACTCTATCTTCTCAGGGTGTTATTACATTATTTTATTTTCCTCTTCATAGTCAGGATCAAGCCTGTGATAATTTAGAAATGAGACAAATTAGTAAAATGTGTAGTGTGAAGGGTGCCTTAACAATTGGGTTTCTGTTGAACTGGACATGGTACTTGAATTATACACACGAGAAGTGGCGCTGAGCTAGAACTTGGGACATCTTAATCATTTTCAGATTCTGACTGTCAGGTTACATTTCATGACACTACTTAAACCTCCTTATAAATGGTAAATTATTAAGAGCAGGGCATCTGCTCACAGTGCCCATCAGAATGGACTTAGTACCTGCCCTTAGAAATGCCCAAACTATACATAACCTATTATAGATTTGTTTCTGTTTCCCTAGAAGATTGTGAATGTCTTTGGACAATGGACAGGATGTACAGCAACCAGCAATTTTGGTTTATCACGTGCATGTGAAAATTGGATTGCCACCAAAAGCCTCCAGGATAGGATCCTCCTCTTACAAAACTCAGAGCTATGATGCATGTGAGGCATAGATTAAGAGGGATTTTTTTCCCCGAAGGAAGGAGCACTGGCTTGAAAAACTGTGTGGTTATTATAGGATGCTTCCATCAGATCTTTCGAAAGAAAGGTGGAGATGACCAAAGAGCAGGAGGTCACCTACGTAACAGGATCCATGTGAGACATTAATTAAAATGGAATGCTTGAGTAGCATGCATATGTCCTGACCACATAATTCTCAATAAAATTGCTCTAAATTGATCTTCATCGCCCTTGAGATTTTTCAAAAGGCCACCTCCCATTTCATCCGGAATTCCTTACAAGTTCATGGATGAAACTCAGGGATAAGCAAATGTCTTGAAATGAATGTAAAATGTTACCTACTTGTGCATTTTTCTGGGGAAACAGTTTATCCCCCTTTCATCATATTTCTATCGTGATCTGTGACCTTTAAGAACCACTGTGCCATGTGAACTAATGTGGAGGAATCATGTGTATTTGAGCAAAAATGAGAGTGAAATTTATTTGCAGTGTAGATATGTGTCTACATGCAGATTAGGCCTATTATTTTCCGATAATATGGTAATATTTAATTGTATTTTCCTTGATGTCATCCTGATTTTTTATTTTCCTATAATCCTCATCCAATCATGACTGCTCAACCAAAGTTTGAGGCACATAAAAAGTATGTGACCTTTTACCCACTTGTGGGTATAGAAAAGCATCCTAAAGGGTGTGTCACTTACAGCCCTTCTCAATAGAGAACAAAGATCATCTCTTGGAATTTGTTCTAAGTTTGGCGGGGAGGGCAGGGACAAAGGGTCAGTGTCAAGGTGGGGCTGAATCCACATATTCTAATCAGTTACCATTTCCCATTCTCCAACCCATGCGACATGAATATTTTAACCAAGAGACAGACTTTAGAAAAAGTACAGGAAGTACAGGCTAACACCATAGATCCCAGAACAGGGCAGGGACATACAGAGCTCGTTAAAAGGGCACTTAAGCTCTGAGTTGGGAGAGTAAATTCAGGTGCGATCCATTGACCTATGTCCATAAAAATGTCTGCAGGGTGACCCAAACTGAAGATCAGGACTGGAGACAGGGAGAGGGAATGGCGATTACTGCCCAACATAGTTCTTTTAGGAAATGGTTTTTATGTCTTTGGAAGGCACAAGCTTCTACCTCCCTTTCCGTCACATGGAAATGCCCCAGGCCATGTCTTGAGTGGGTAAGGGTTAGCTAAGGTATATTATATACCTGGTCTGGTGAAGAGAGAAACTGAGATTGGGCAGGGCAAGAATTTGAGGGCTGCCTCAAATATCAGGCTGGCTGCAGGGAACAGTGGTTGCTAATGGTCCAAATCACAGGGTCTGTGGTAGATTGTCTACAGAGATGACAACCCACAACTCTTCCCAAGTCTGCACATGCATGCTGCACCTCCAATCAACAGGGCGGTCTATTTCCCCACCTCTTGAGTCTGTGCTGATCTTGAGTCTTTCCCTGACCAGCTGGATGCTGCAGAAGAGATGGTCTGGGACTTCCAAACTCAGGCCTTAAGATACCTTGTAGTTTCTGCTTTAACTCTTGCTACTCTGAGACACCACATGAAAAAGCTCAGGCTATCCTGCTGGAGAGAGAGAAAGCAGGTGGAGAGAGAGAGCCTCGAGCATGAGAGACCACACAGAGGTCTCTTGAGAAGAGGCTATGAGGAGGAGAATCAAGGTGTTCCAGAAGACAGCCAGCACTGGGGCCATATTACATCCTGCAGCCCAGCCGAGCCCTGCTGACGCCTGACTGAGTCCAGCCAACCCCATGTGAAGCACAGACAAGCTGTCCCATTCGGCCCTGCCTGAATTCCTGACCCACAGGATCATGAGCAATGAAATGATTGTTGTTTGAAGCCACTATGTTCTTAGGTGATTTAGAACACATAGTCATAGACAACTGAAACAGTGCCTGAATTGTTGGGGGTGGGGATGGATTCAGGCAAAATTTAATATCTCAACCTCTGGGATGTGCTAAGTGAGGCTTGGAATTGGATTTAGGCAAAAATGTGCCAGTATTGCAGTCTTTCTGGTTTAAGATGAAACCCTAGAGTTCCCAAAGTGCAGCTCTTTTGGGAGTAGACTGGCAAAATTAAGAGTGCACAGGAAGAAAACTTTAGCACAGACTGTGCATGTGTAAGGAGGACAATCCATTCGTCTTCCCCCTTACTGGCGAAGAGACTTCTAACAGGTTCTCTGTCTGGGTCAGAGCTGATGCAGGTGGCTCTGCAGGCTGGATGCTGGCCTGGCTGGTGGAGTTACCTCAGTAGCTGGTGACGCTCATACAACCAACTTGTGTGCCCACCGCCCAGGGGAAAGCAGAGGAGCAGCCCTCCCCTACTAGCCAAGCTCTAAGTAGGAGTTTGTGCCAGACATGTGACAATCATCTGAAAAGGACACAAAGATGAATAAGGCACAGCTCCTATTTGTAAAAAGTTCACCATCTTGGGTTGAAATTTTATTATTTGTTTTCCTTTCAGAGTTGCCCTTGGTGTCAAATTCGAGCGAATCTTACCTAGCCCCAAAGCGTGGCAGGGAGTCAGAAATCTCCTCGGAGAGTTGTTCCGGGCCTTATTGATCTCTGGGACAAGAACTCAAGCCTGAGTACATACTCTATGGTTCTGTCTACTAGAATTAGAGGGTACAGATCGTCATGGTTTTGCATATAGTTCTGATACTCACACATTTTTTAACAGGCAGATTTATCTTCTGTGATTCAGTGAACAGGGAAACACCTATTCAGCGAGAGTTTATTGAATCTCTATTTTTATATTAACCCTAGGCTGAACCAATTGTGGAGGAATAAATAGAAAGATCTTGATACGTTTGCCTGGGCACAGAGTGGTAGTTCTTAATTTGCTGTTGTTGTTTATGCTATTTCTAATGGGATTGGTTACTCCATTCTTTGCGTTGAATTTCTCAGAGGTATGGGGAAGCTGAGGCAAGAGTTAACATTTATGCCATTAATTCATTCCCTAAAAAGTAGGGTCCTGGTAAGAGAGGAAAGAAAAGGTAGAAAGAAGGGATTATCTATAAACCAGTCCCTCCTACAACTCTTTAACTGAAATCATGAAGAATGAACCCAAGATTAACACATTTTTATGTCCTGTATTGTGTATTTGTGTGCGTGACATTCTAAGGCTTATAAAGACGTTGGCATCGTGTGCACCATTGTTCCTTTTAGAACTTAGTGCCATTCCATTAGGTTCCAATTTAACCCATCAAACAGTGTCACGGCTCAGGAACAATTTACCTTGCTGATCTAACTGGGAAGGACTTTGCTCAGATTAAAAAGGGTTAAAGTTCCAAGGGAATCGCTAACTCTCTTTTGTTGGGAAAAGTCCTTCTAATCTGACAGTTTCCTCACATTCCAGCCATACCTTATGTTGGAGGAACTAGGAGATTTCCGGGTCCATGCTGTATGATTTAATGATTTGAGAAAGGCAAGAATGTTAACTTAGTTGATTACTCAAAACTGACTGATAAGGTATCAGACAGGTTAATTTGCTACTTTTCTAACCTCTCCCAGGAACTTGAACCACAGCCTTCTTCTCCATAGGTCATCTTTATTGCACTCCACATGTAAGGCTAAGAATTTATGTTCCAAGGAAATAAGCATTTTGTTCCTGTGCTTTCATTTGCTCCATCATTTCATTCCTGGGTGATAGCCTTTATTTGAGATAACCTAATCCTTTCCTCAACAACCAATGATGATGTCACAATTGAAATATTTTGACCTCAAATGGAAAAAGAACACTGGCAGATAGGCCCTGTTTACATGGAGAAATAGGGTTTAGCCCTGGGGTAAAGAGTAAGGCATTCTAGTTTTAATTCAAACACCAACTGTTATCACAGTGTTATCAGGGGGACAAACTTCCAGGGATCCTGTGATCCAAAGAGTTGCTTTTGCTTCATGCCTTATTCCTTATAGGCAGCGTCTCCGTAGACTCCTACGATCCCATATCTAGAAGTGCCCTCAAAGAGTATCTGTCTTTTCCTTTGCCTGCAGGGGTTTAAGACATCTCTACTCACCTTAGTCTGGGAAGATTGTTTCATGTGTAGTCTTGAGAAGGTGCCGACTCTCTTGAGATGAGCCAATAAAGGAATTGTTTTATATGCATTTATTTCAGGAAACAAGGTTAAAGTCAAAAGGTTTAAAAGTGAATTATAAATTGAAATGGACTCAATTGCATCCTAGAAGTACTTGGCATTTAACAAACCAAAGGATATTTCTTCATGGTAAAATAGCCCTCTGGGAGAACATATACAATTCCACAATGTGATTTTATCTTATATTAGAGACTTAAACAAAAACACTACCAACACTAAGATATAAAAACAGCATTTATAGAATTATATACAGAAGATACACAGTCAAGAATAATTTAGACCCCTAATAAATGTTCAAACAATTCAAAATAATCAACTTTTTCTCTGTTTGGGTTTTATTACTTTTAAGGCACACATGTAAATGCATTCTTTGACTATTTATTAGGTATACAGAGATTTTTTCAATTTATTTGGGTGAGATACTTGTGGCAAGTGAATGCAGGCTTCAAATGTGGGTTGCGTAAATTAAATTTCTTATTTAAGGATTGACACCTAAAGCATTATGTCATTAACATTCCCGCCATATCTTAACATTACAGACCATGTAGAGCTGGACGGAATTAGGAAATAGTGATGGCCCTAAAAAACACCCTGATAATTATTTAGCATCAAGTCTTGTAGACTTCAGTAAAAATTGTATTGTAATTCTGTGAATTAAGCAAATATTATCCTGTCTAACTGACAATGAGAAAAATGAGAGCTGTCAGATAATCCCTTGATTAAGTCTTTTTAACCCAATTTTCTCCTACATCTAGAGTCTAAAAACAGTCTCTATATAGGGCGCCCTCTGAAGGTATATAGATCAAGTAAGTCATCTCCTTGTTGCCAGGTGAAGGAGATGTCCCTTCTCGCTGCCTCTTACGTCCACAGAGGATTTTCCAACAGGGTCACACATGCCAGGCCTCAACTCCCCTCGGGTTTTTGATCACCCTTGGTCCTGGTTTTTCATGCATTCCTTATTAAAGGTGAACATGCGGAATTTATTCTACACCAAGATGTCGGTAGTGACAAAGGAAGAAGGGAAAGGGCCAAGTCAAGTTCAAGATTTCCAACTATGTCAAACTGCGTTAAAGTGAAAACAACCCACAGAATGCCTCACTTCTGCAGAATCCTAATTATCTAAGACAAATAGTGCTCAGTAGCACTTCATTACTTAATGATTATTAACAAATGGATTCTTTCAACCCTTGGGCTTCTTTAAAATTAATCATCATGTGGTGTAGATTAAATAGACAGATATAGAAGAGAATGCTACATTTGAACAGTGCACTGAAATGGGAGGACGGAGGAGGGAAGAGGGAAGAGAGTACTTACGTTATAGAAGCCAAGGAAAAACCCTGCATGTGATGAGGGAAGGAGAGGCCAGGGACTAGAGAAGACCAGGCAGGGGCCAGGAGGGAAGTCAAATGTGGTGCACGGAGCATGCATCTTTCAGCCAGCCCGGCAAAGTTTCAAACACTAGCTCTTCAGCCTCCTGGGTATGTGACATTAGGTGTGTATTTAACCTCTCTGATCCTCAGCTCCTCATCTCCAAAATTATGATAATAATATTGCCTTCAGAGTGCTGTCATAAGGATTCAATGGCATAATGCATGTGAATCATTTAGCATAGTGCCAAAGACAAACTCAATAAACAGTTGGTGCTATGTCAAAAATTGCATTACCTATACGATTATTAAAAAGTGAGCTTTAAAAGCTGGCCCTGTGATAAAATGCATATAGGCTCCAAAAGAGGGCTATGAAATAAAGCCATTTGAAACCAAGGTGGCAGGTATGATAATACATTTATCTTATGAATAATTTCTATTCATTAATTCACTCATTCAACCAATATTTACTTCTCAACCACATTATTCCAAGCACTGTTCCAGCCATTTGGGAGACAAAAACAAGTAAGTCAACAATAGTTTTTGCCTTCAAGGAGTACCTAGTCTACAAGGGAGAAAACCAAACACATAAATAGATAATATGATAAAATATAGGAAATAAAATCAGGTTGCTGTGGCAACCTTAAGGTGTGGATGGCAACCTGGAAGCAAGGTGACCAGGACTGGAAGTCATGGAAGCCTGTTTGAAGGAAGTAGCCAATTTGGGTCTTGGAAGATGAATAGAAATTTTCTAGACTGTAAAGCAGAAAAAGAATATGTCAATCACAGACAGCTTCAGCAAATTTACCAATGCATAAAACAGTATCGTGCATGTGGAGGATGGAACCCACCGGTATGTGTGAGGCAGGGAGACTGTGAGAGGGGAAGCTGAGGAACTGCATAGGAGAATCACGTAAAGTGTGTTGCAGGTGTGGGAAAAGGAGTTTAGAGGGAGGCAGAGGCAGAAGATGAAGAAGCTGGTGGAAATAATTGATGTGAGCCTGGAAGAAATGGGAGGAGATGAGAGGCCAGCAGGGCATAGGTGATGGGGTCACACCTTAACAAAAGGAAGGGCAGCTCATCATCTGAGAAGGTAGAGAAAGAAGAAGCCAGTGAAGATGGATGTGGATGAAGGTAACCTTACAGAGAGTGGAAGACAGGAGTTCGCCTAGGAGGGCTGCTCTAATGTTAATGTACTAGAAGCCGGGTTATGCAGGGAGATGGGGGTATAGGCATGGACTGGGAGGAGAATGTGAAAGTTCAAAAGAGTGGCAGAAAGAATTGAGCAACTGTGAATGAATGAATTGTCGAGTTGTGCAAGGGCCCAGTGGAGATCAAGTCAACGCATTCATTGGCACAACTGGGTGATTTTTCTCTAACCATGTTTGGTTTCCCAGATGTAGGAAAAATAAGGGCAGTTGATGGTATTGATACAGTGAGGGAAAAAAATGGAAAAACATGGAAATTGGGTGCGCTTATCAGAAAAGATTTGTGTTGAGCATATAGGAGACCCAAGCTACATCTTCAAAGACAAGAGGTCAAGAGACAGTGGAGACATCAGGAGTGGGCGCACTGAAAGAGCAGAAGAGACTCGAAAGGACAGGAGGTCACGGAGCAGGATATCAGTGTTGAAGTTCTCTGAAACATAGCAGTTCTGGGTAGCAGCCAAGTCGAGGGTGTGGCTCTTGGAGTGGTAGCTGCAGCTGAGTGGAGGTAAAGTTCATTTTTATTTTTAAAAATAGGTAAAAAAAAAAAAAAAAACTGTGAGGGCAGGTATCAGATAGGCAGACCATATCGATATTGTAGACTGATCACAAGAGGTGGATGGGTGATGATGGCTATGAGTCAAGTGCCAGCCTCTACCAAAGGACTGGGATGGATAAGATCTCAAATGCCAATGATAAGGGCAGGGAGTTGGTAACAGAGGCTTGAACTTCAAAGAGCAATGAGCTTTTTTACACAAAGGTGAAAGAGTGGTTTTTGGAGCCAAGAAACTACTACCCATCATGATGACACAGCACAGAGGATCTGAGACAACAGGATGGGGGATCGGTGAGTTTAGATGGAGAGTGCAGAGAGGAGGAGTGCTGGCTAGAATGGATGGTCCAGATGTGTTGGAAAAAGAAACAGCTGGGGAGTGGGGGTGGGTGCTGGAGGATTCTCTAACACTGGCCACAGTAGTTGTGGCACATCAGCATCACTAAGGAGTTTGCTAGAAACGCAGGATCCTGCTCAGACGTACTGAATCAAAATCAGCATTTTAATAAGATCTCCAGGTAGTGTGTGTGCCGATTAAGATTCTAGAAACACTACTCTAAAAAACAGGCAGGATGATTACAGATAGGAAAAGGAAGAGTGGGTGCAAGCTATCTCCAATGATCCCAGCTCTCTTTGACAATGCTCACACGAGAAATTAAACTTCTCTAAGGAATGATAAAATGGTACTCTCAACTCCCAATGTCAAAACACCTTAAAACCATCAGTTTTAATTCCTTGCAGGCTCAATGAATTGTTTCCTGTCTTACATTAATTTATGCCATGTGAGGGGGTGTCAGCGATCAAAAGTTTTCTTACCTTGACTTTAGAATGAGAGAGAGACAACAAAAAGAAATTTCGTAAGGGGCACATTGCTTTCAGACATGGAGTTGGTTGAGGAAGCCAGGAGAGAGCACCAGGGCCCAGCCTTCTCCATCGCTGTGTGTTCTAAGCATTGAACCACACTTCCTCTTCAGCCAGTCCCTCCCGGCCAAAAAGGCTGAGAGGAAACGATGCCAGGGAACCGGTAATTGTATAGCTTTTCCAGCGTACTGCTCCAGATCCACCTAACGGGGCATGTCAAAGCCTCCTCTCCCCTCTGAACACTCAGCAGTGACCAAATGGGCTGGAGGAAGTGGGAGAAATACCATAAAAAATCCTGGGCTGCACCTCAGAGACTAATAAATAATTACTAATGGGAAAGAAAACAGAGGAAAGAGAAAGAGAAAGTAGCAGGCAAGACAGGAGAATGGATTCTGGCCCACAGAGGGGCACAGACTGGGGGTTAAGTGCAAACAAAAAAATTTAACACACCAAGAGCGGTGACCCAAAGACAGCACAAGAGAGAGAGTAAAGCTGGTCGGGGAGACTTTGTGTTCTCACATTTGATCCGTCTGCTCCCAACATGTTTCAGTGACTTACTGAAGCTTAGAATGGGACTGTTAAATCATTCAGCATATGAGATTTGTCCTGCGTTCAATGGATTGCTTTCCCATGGAGCTTTTTGGATATTAACTTGTTTTAAAGGAGAGAATTGGAGGGTCTCTGCTAAAATATTGATGTGAGGGAGATTTTAACCCAGGCAGCAGAAATGACCGACTGGAGACGCATGGGCAGGTGCCATATTGTAATTTGTCCGCCTGTTAAATTATGTAGTGTATGTATCACAATATATTGAATTTAAAACCAGAAGTATGACATTCAGTAAATAATTCATACCAGCTCTTTCATTAAGTGTGAGCGGAGGCTTAGGATAATGAAACCTGATTTTAGCTAGCGGCCTCATTTAAATACAGATGCGGAAAAGGAAATTTCTTTAGCACTGCTATAAACAAGGCATGCATGGCTGTGTAGAAAACTTGAACTGACTCAAACACACACACACACACACACACACACACACACACACACACGCACACCCTCTTCCCCGGGAATAGCTCAGGATAAAGATAAATAATACATTAGTTTTTTAAAAACATGGAGTTTGTTCATGCTTTTCCTGTCTAACAGTTTATTTAAAATACATAACCAAAGAGATGATTATTTCACTTGGTATACCGTTTTTTTTTCCCCAGAGAAGATTCTGATGCTGAGAAACATGCCTGGGATGTTAGGGATGATTGTGATTCATACAGTAAACATCTAGGAAGCAGCCCCTCTAAGTCTTCCTCCTGTAGGTCCTACATGGAACCCTCAGAGAGATAAATCTCCATTCCTGTGTCATTTGTGATGTAGCTCAGGGAGACTATTCATGTACATTTGAAAATTGCAATAACTATGCAAAACAACCACCCATGCAGCATTTCATCCAATGTACATCTTGGCTTGTGGTCATTGGTACCACCACCATGGCTTTCATGTTTTCCAGAAAGGAGGGAACTTAGGGTTGACATGGCCACAAATATCTGAGCTTGAAAACTTGGGGAGAGGTTAATGTCCCTTCTCACTGTGTCTTGTATCTGCTATTGTACTACTTTTTTAAAATATCTTTTCTTTGTAGGCTGAACAACCACCATGCTAACATACTGCTATTAAAATTTTGTGACACTTAGAGAATATACTCAAGTAATGCTTCTCCCACATTCCTCCCATAGCATGTTTGAGGTAATAAAGACATAAACAAGAGTGACTGGAAAATCCTTCAATAAGATTGAGTAGGAAAAAGATGGCTACTCGTCTGTAAAGTCCCAAGGCAAGCTACTTTTAAGTTTGTGCATCCAAAGGTATGCCTTTTTACCTCCATCTTGATGAAAATTCATTTAATATGTATTTATAAATAGAAAGGATATATAATGTACACAAAGTGCTTTAGTCTTGAAATGGGAAATGAATCCCTCAGGTAAATAGCCATTGTGCATAAGCCTGTGCCAGGTGAGGTGTCAACTATACACACAGTCTTAGGGGTTGAGAGACAGGAAAGACCACTTTTGGCTCAAGTAATTAGGGAAGGTTTATGGAAGAAAGGGTGCTTTGTACGAGTCTTTAAATAAGGGCAAGTTTCTATTACTTAGGCCTTGGGAGAAGAAGGTGACATGCACGAAGACAAGAAACCACAGAAAGGCAAGGGTCAAGTGGGTGCATGAAGCTGGAACGTGGGATTTACACAGGGCACTGGATGGGGGACAAAACAGAAAAGTAGGTAAAGCTTGATTTTCTGAGATTTTGAAGCCAGACTGAGGAGGTGAAGGGTGAATAGTGGGGGCCTTGGAAAGGTTAAAGTGGGGAAGAGAATAACTAAAATGGTGTTTTAGAGAATCGCTCTAATACATAGAGTGCAGAATTTGTTGGCGTAGGGAGGGACAGTGATTAGGGGAGTCTGTTAGGAGGCTGTGGCCATGCGCTTCAGGTATTAGACCAAAGTACATGAACTACCATGGTGATGACAAGGGCTTGCCATTTCCACCCTCTTGCTATCACTCAATTCTCAACCTATTGTCATCTGGCTTCCTCTACGCAACATATCCTAAACAGGATTTATGGAGTCCCTCCCAAATCTGCTTCTCCCCTTATGTCCCACATTTCTACAATGCCAGCCATACCCAAAATCCCAAGTCCAGCCTGACTCCTTTCTCTGCTGAGCCCTCCTTTATCCTACCAACCTCAAATTCTCCTTCTCTAACCATACAGAAATTTCCTAAATCCAGCTTCTTGACAACCACACCATCCCTACCTAACTTGTTTAGCATGGTGCAATCACATTCTGGTCACTTTCTTCTAGCCATAGCAAAATAGGGTAGTGGCTCAACATTTGAATTTGAACCCAAACTTTCTGGGTTCAAATCCAGGCTCTCACGATTCTTAGCTACATGGCCATGGGCAAATTTCTCTGGCTCTTTTTGCCTCCATTTCCTCATATGTAAAATGGGAAATCACAGTAGGCTGTTAGGAGATTTAAATGAGCAAATGTATGTATAGTACTTAGAATGGCATCTGGTATATAATAGGTGTTATGTAATGTTTTCTGTTTTAATTAAAATAAAAAATAATCCACGTTCCCTGTGATTGCAAAGGATGACTGTGCCTCTCTTCCCAAACTCTGTGGGTTGGACCCTAAGCAGTGTGACAGGATGTATAAGCTTGTCCATTGCCTGAACATTGCTTAATTCTTTCATCTTATCTCCTATCTGCCCTATAGCCTCACAGTTTGTGCTCAGACAATGTTGTACACAGGTGGCTCCCCAAATCCATCACACTCAATCATGTCTTCCTGGTTCTCCTCAGAACAGTCTGTGCATTTGCCGTGCTCCAGTTGCCCTTCCCTCAATATTGCTTACTCATTCCTGAAGTGCCAGCTCAGGCATCCTTTTCCCACAGGAAAATGCCTTCTGTGAATGTCCAGGTTGGGTTAAGTGCCTCTCCTCTCCACCTACAAGATAATTTTATCACAGCAGGAATTGTATACTGCTGAAATCATCTTTATGATCCTGTCCTACTCCCAGACCTGACTGAAAACTTTTTGAGGGCAGGGGCTGTGTCTTATTTATCTTTCTAACCCGTGGAGACAAAGATCATGCCAGAAATATAGTAGGTTTTCATAAGTATTTATTGAAATAAAGAAAAAAAATCCAACAGGCTTGGCAGTTAACTAAATGTGGAAGTAGCAAGAAGGAAAGTGGAAGCTGATTCCAAGGTTTGAAGTCCAAGTTGTCTTAAGCATCAAGGTCATACTTATAGAAACAGGGAAGTTAGAAAGAGAAACTTATTTAAGAGGAAAAAAAAAAAGCAGAACCCTAATGAGTTAATTTTTAAACAAACTGAGTTGAAGATGTGAACTAAACATACAATCAGAAATGTGGGCTGTGTGGTTCCAGAAAAAGGCCATGGTAGATTTGAGAGTGACTGTGTTTGTCATTGCTCCCCAAATTATGCTGCATAACAAACAGCTCTCAAATCTCAATGGCTTATAACAGCAAACGCTTTTTGCTGCTCCCATAGCAAGTCTCCTGTGAGACAGATGCAGCTCTGTCTGTTGGCTTTGCTACTCTGTTCAAGACTACATGTACATCTGGTACGTACCATTCTTATAATGAAAGGTCCGAATAAGAGAAGACAGAGAACCAAGCACACCGGCACATTTAAAGTCTATGCTCAGAAATGACAAGCATAACATTCACTCACATTCCGTTGGCCACAGCAAATCATACGGCCAAGCCTGACATCAATGGAGTGAGGCAGCATGACAAGGGCATGGGGGATAGTTAATTACATTATAAACAGATAATGTACTCTAGCACAGTGGGGATAGTGGGAATTATGTATGTAGATCAGATCATACGTTAATTTCTAATTGGAGGGGAGAGAGAAACCAAAGAAGGAAGAGAGGAAGTAGCTGAAAGGCAGTCAGAGAGGTAACGAGGAAAACTAGAATAGTAAGTTATAATGCAAGCTAAAGAAGACATGAATCCAAGGAGAGATGGGTACATCGTCCACCACTACAGATGTCAATGAAAATGAAGACTGCATGTGACTGTGAGGAAGAAAATGGAGATGCTTACGAGTAGGGATTCATTAGCGATGCTGAGCCCGTTTCTGTACGCATTTCTGGTTACATTATACTTGGCCGATCTAGGCTTAGGGCAACTTTCACAGGAGATTGTTTAGAGTGGGTTTGGACACCAAGTCCTACAGCATCTAACTTGTGTGGACAAGAAACAATACAGCATGCGTAAATGTCATCAAATATCAGGGGTATTATCACAGAGGGTTGGGAGGCCCCTCCTGGCCCTGGGTTGGTCTAGAGAGCAAGATTACTGACAGCAGCTGGACCATCCTAGCCAGCAGACTTTTGCTCAAGAGAAGAATTTTCTACAACCTGGAAAATCCAACAGAGGAGTGATAGCCCTTGTGAAACAGCCATCTCTCTCAATGCCATTGGAGCTTTCAAGCAGCATCTAAACATCCACACAGCAAATATGTGTGGAAAGATACATGCACTGGAAAAAAAGTTAAGCCAACAGATCTTTACTGTCTCTTCAAAATATAAATGTCACAGTTTTGTGTTCATCATATAAAATATGTTGGCTAGCTATCATATAGCAACCATTTACTTTTTTGCTTCTCCAACTCCTTGCAAACGTACTTAGCTTAATTTGCTTCTAATGAACAGGTGTTTCCAGGTATCTAAATATTATGGTTTCAATTGTGTCCCCCCCAAAAAGATACGTTGATGTCCTGAGCTCCAGCAACTCAGAAGGTGACCTTATTAAAAATAAGATCTTTGAAGGTGGGATTAGTTAAGAGGAGATCATTCTGGAATAGTGATGGCCCTGAATCCAATAAGACTGGTGTCCTTGTGAGAAAAGGAGAGGAGATGCAGAAGGGGAGAACGCCACGTGATGACAGAGGCAGACATTGGGGTGCTGCAGTTGCAAGCAAAGAAATGGCAGGAATTGCCAGCAAACCGCAAGAAGCTATGAAGAAGCAGAGAAGGATTCTCCCTCACAGATTTCAGAGAGAGGATGGCCCTGCTAACACCTTGATTTTGGACTTCTAGCTCTAGAGCTGCAAGAGAATGAATTTCTGGTGTTTTGAGCCACCCAGTTTGTTATACCTTGTTACAGTGGTCTTAGGAAACGAATGCACTGAAATACACTTTGAGAAGCGGTGACATAGCATTTGCAATGTTTGCTGATGACTATTGCAAGCAATCTTAGTTAGTGGCATGCTTGAAGCTGAAAATCTTTGCTGGTATGAGAGAGAGAATTCTACCCTCTATGAAGACGCAGGAAAATGTGTGTTCAGTGTTGTCACATCCACCTGCCAAGGACTTGTCATGAATGGAGAAACATTTCTCTAAGAATGCTCTTTGTGAAACCTACTTTTAAGGATTATCCTTGCTGGTCTTTACATTGTAATTCTTATCTGTATTAAAGGTTTGAACTTTAGTTTGAAGTTAATATTTTTGGAAACTTGACGGAAACTCCCTTGAGAGATATTTAGGGGTTGTAACTGCTTTGAGGAGAGAGAGAAAATAAAGATTCTCATTTGATTAAATAAAATACTTTTCCTCATTTTTGCTTGAAATGCAGCTGCAGTGGAAATTTTATATTCCATTATTTGAATTTTCCTGGGAAGCTCTTAGCACATAGTGAACTGGAGGTTACAAAGCAAAGGACATTAGGCTTTCAGGCTAGAAATACCCTCAAGACAGGTGCCCAGTACTTCGGAATACTTGGCAGCTATGGGAAACATTTATAAGGTACGTAAGAGGGCAGAGGCATGGATGCCAAGATACAGAGACGTCTGGAGGTGGAGTAACCCTTTGCAACTATTAATGCCCAACACCTTTATTTTACAGGGAAAGCCCAGAGACATGCCTGAGCCACCTATGCCATGCATGGACTAGACTAAATTCCACCAAACCCATCAAGTGCTTATTAAACATCCGACTATGTGCATGTGTTGGCCACAGTCACTTGGAAGTTACACATGATATATCCAGAGCATGTGGATACATAGGAACTATTCTCAGAAATATCTAGAAGAGACAACCAAATCCAAGGCAGATACTGCCACCTTCCCAGTGTCCTATAACAAGTAAATGACAAAAGGGAGTTTAACATTTAAGTCTCCTCCTTCCTCACTAGTGAGTTACACTTACACTACACTCAAAAAAATGTGAACACCACAGTTCATTTTCACTTACGTTTGTATAAAAGACACGTCAATTTGCAAAGCTCATATCCCCTCACTTTCAAAGGAATTATCCTCGACCCAAACTCCAGTCTGCTGAAGATATTCTCATCAACAGCTTTGTTTTATTTTAAACCGGGACTTTCTTTCCACTTTGAAATACCACCAGCAATTGTGTGACCAGAAGGAAAATCTATTCCAGTTCAACTGTTGTCATAAAATATTAATCATCTTGGCAAGTAGACATTGCCAAACTCCTACATTCTGCATCGATACTTCCTTTAGAAACATACCGATACCTGTGTATCCATAGAGAATACAGGAGTTTGCAAACATTTTGAGAGTTTAGAGCCTAATCACTGCTGAGTCATAAGAAAGTTCACTTCAGTTTGTCTTGATGCCAAGGGTTCTGCCATATAAAAAAAAAAAA
>RJWJ010028404.1:0-21466 GCA_004363605.1 Indri indri | reverse complement strand
TCTCTGCACTTGAATTTTTTATCAGTAAAGGGAGTTTGTGTCAGCCCTGGCCTGTGTCCCTGATCCTCAGGTGTATTTCTGACTGGCCCTTCTCTGCTTCATCTTGTAAGGGCTCACTCCTGCAGGTGGCTGATTCCCAGGTAGTCTGGTAAGCTGGTTTCTGACTCTGTTTGGTTTTAGGGAGGCACTGGCCAGAGATAGGGGGGTGGGTAGAAAGGAGAAGCAAGGAGGCTACTCTACCTGCCTCTTTCTCAAGTGCTATCTCTAGAGGGGCTGAGTCTAGAGTCCCAGAGGGTGTGACCCTGGCTGCCAGGTCCTATTATCCTACCTTTCCCACCTTTGTCTTTTATTGACTTCCTGCTTTGGCCAATATTTGTGCTTCTTCAGTTTGCTGCTTTACATGTCCTTGCTTATAAATATCGGAAGCTGTTTGTTTTCCTGGCTAGGTCCTGACTGATATCATGTTGATGATATAGCTGTCTTAAGAGGATGTTGTTAGATTTAAAAAAAAGTCCTACACAATTCATTACTAGGGTAAATACTCAATAAATGTCTATAGAACCCAACCTGTTATCAACCTGCTTTTCTTTTGTTTCCCAACATCACCATTTTTTTTGCCCCTCAACCACCCAGCAAATCTCAATGCAGATGCTACTTCATGAAGTTTTGCTCATCCTTCATCAAATAGGATTTTTCTTGATTTTCTGCCACAGCCTTTATATTTGCATCTCTAGTAGAATTGAGCATATTCTTTCTGCCAAGAATTTAATCATTTTCAAACTTTTGCCTTTTCCTGCAAATCTGTAAAGTTCTTGCTGTCTCTCTAATTTTTGTATCTCTTCCAAACCCCCAACACCAGAAAAGGTGTTTAAAAACATTTTCTGAACTGAATGGAATAGAAGTGCCCTTCATGGTTCTTTCTTTTGCAACGTTATTCTTATAGCCCGAGGGGACTGTGGAAGATACCAAGAATGACCCTCCTAATCAAGTGTTGGATGCATTCTTGATTCAAGTAAAAATTAGTTTTTCGAACAGTGCAACTGACCCATATTTTCTTGGGCTTACATTTTGTATCAGAAACCCACTATGTATTATATATATTCTAAATTCACTAGAATTTAGAAAAGCATTCATCTCAAAGTATATGGGGTAAGAAAGTGTTTCTTTTTGTAAAATACAATAGAAAAATCAAATGTTTGATTTGTGTTATGTGGGATCTGTGCGTTGTGTGTGTGTGCATATGAGATCATCTATCTAGTGTCTAGAATTGTGCCTGTCACATTATAGGTGCTCAAAAAATACTTGTTGAATGCCTGAATAAATGAATGTTTTGGGCAGGCCTTTAGAGAAAATTATATGTTTGTGGTTATCCTTCAGAAATTGTTCTCTTGCAAATTTCAAATTGATTTTTCCTCTTCTTTTATAGTCTCATTTATAATTTTATTTTTAATTTTAAAGGAAACTCACTCTCGGGCTATCTCTTCTATTTTCCTATCTATTTTTTTTTTCTTGTTCAAATATATTACCCATTATTTATCCTTGGAAAAGCCTCCTCCAAACGTGGTATGTTTCTGATTGCCCCTGAGATGTTAATGGAAGGAAAGAGGAAGCAGAAGATGCCCATGCCATGGGATGAAGCTGATTCCTTGCATGCCTCTCCGTGCTCCCTGCCTCTCTTCTTCCAGCACCTTCCCCACAAACTACCCTACAGTTGTGGTTTAGGTCTAAGGAGCTGAAGGTGATTGATTAGGAAACATTATAAATGAAAGGGATTTTAGGGTTTAATCTAGTGAAAAATCTCTTGATTTGCAGATTAACAAACTGAGACCAAGGATGAAATGAGAACCTCAAACTCACAGAAGAAGCTAAAAAATGTCTTAGCTTGGACTGACATTACAAAACATCACTGACTTAAACAACAGACATCTATTAATATTTCTCACAGTTCTGAAGGAATATTTTCCTCTTTTTATGAAATCATTAATTCTATCATGGGGGCCACTCTTATGACCTAATTTAATTCTAATTACCTCTTAAAGGCCTCATCTTCTAAAACCATCACATTGGAGGACAGGGCTTCAACTTATGAATTTCAGGGATGAGGCACAAACATTCATCCCCCAAAAACAGAAGAGCCAGAATGGTGGGTTTCCTGATTCCCAGTGGGACAGCAAGCAGTGGCTGTAATTTAATGTTGCCCCTGGCAGAATCTGACTTATAGGAGTTGCCTCTCTAAGCTAGCTTGCCCCAGCCCTGGCACACTAGCTAATTAAAGACAAAGATTCTTTGGGACAGCCTGGATATAGTGGCCACTCTGGTTTGTCTTAGTCTGACTCTTCCAGCTTTTAAAACTTTTCTTATCCTCATAGAGAAATGTCACCCTACAAATAAAGGGTTCTATTAGTTTAGGAGGTATTTTTTCTAAACTCTTCAGGTCTTAGAGGGTTGAACTAAATTTCCCTGGAGACATGGGCCAGGCTTCTGTCAGCTTGTTTCATCTTCCCTAGGGTCTCTGAGCCAGGGTTCCTTCCACGGACTGTTCCTTCTCATTGAGCGTCCTTGCCAAGATTTATGATACAGTAAAGACAAAAAGAGCCACGTCAACTGTCCTGTGAAGGAAAATGAGATTCTGCCAAATTTAAGGAGACTTTAAATGAATAAAAAGATCAGCAGGTTAAATACTATGAAGTGGGATAATAGATTAATTTTAGAAAATACAGGAGTCATCCTAATTACAGGTATAACTGAGTAGAAAGCTGGATAAGTCGCATATAGTCCTTTTATAGGCCATGACATAATTAAATAACTGTTCATTTTATAGATAAGATATATCTTTGACATAGACACTGTGTACTGGGAAATCATCCACTCTGGGCCCTTAACCTGATGCAGACTCATTCTTACCTAAAAAGAACCAAGAATATTCAGGTGGACAGTAACCCTCTGAGAAAAACCACGAGCTTTGGAAAGAAAAGAGATTTCTCCGTTTAAAAACCAAAGCTCATGAATGCTGGCATGTACAAGTAACAAGAAGCTCATCTGTAACAAGTAACACCCTCCTCCCCATTATAGGGTGGTAAAAGCAAGCAATGATTTGGGAGGATTTTTAGCCACAGACATATAATATCTATCTGTTCCACCCACAGCCCCTTTTGTGGCATGGCCAATTGTTGACATGTTCTCAGCTTTGTGAACTGCAGCTTCAGGACTGTCTCCTTAGTTCTCCCCTGTATGCCATATTGCTGTGCCCCTAAGGAAATTCTGGTGCCATTATGGAAGGACTTTATACAATTTAAATCAGTGCACATGAAATAAAGCACCATTCTTTGGGTATTGTGTACTTCCAGCTGGATGTCTTCTAGCTGGAAATCTTTCCCAAGGTGTTCCACAACCCTCCCGTAATCCGCCCTCCTCTCGGTTCACTCTTCCCAGCCACTCAGCTCCCCCATTGGTACCGTCGTTGACTCCTCTTTCCTTCGTTTCCGTTTCTAATCTGTCACCACATCCTGCAGGTTCTACCGTGGCCCTGTTTTTCATAAGCCTTCTCCCTCCCCATTTCTATCAGTACCACCTTAAGATTTACCCTCAGTCTCCTGCGAGCACCACTGCTTTTTAAAGTGTGTTTTCCTCTCCTCCAGCCTTTCCCTCCCTTTCTATTCTACACGATTTTTCCATATTCTTCTCTCTGAATTATTCATCCAACATTTACCAGACCTGTATAATGTGCCAGCTGCTAAGTGAACAAAGGTGAAAAAATAATGGGCCCTCACTTCAAAGAACTCAGGCCAGAGTGGGACAGAGACAGTGGAGGGCGGTGGTGAGGTGTGGAGGCCTTAGACTCACAGGGACTCAATGCCAATCCTGCCTCTGACTCTTCCCAGTCACGTGACTCTGGGTGATTTAAGTGCTCCCTGATTGCAAAAGGGGGATAATGGCAGTTCCTGCCTAATAGGTTTGCAGAAAGGATGGAATGAGATAATCCATGCAAAGCACTTATAATAGTTCTTGACACATAATAAACAATAAATAACCGTAGCCACCATTACAAAGCAGTTCTCAAACTCTCTCTGTTAAAGGACCATTTTTAGTTTGTTTGCTTGTTTGATTCCCAATACATCACAAGCTGATTTATGACCCTACTATGCTTGACATGTATGCAGCTTGTACAATATGCAACTCAACACTTGAGTTTGACAACACCCAAATAGCTCTACGCCCTGTTTAATGAGACAAGTCCATGGACTGCTCACTTAGATGTCAGGGCAAGGTCATATTGTAGACCTATAACACACAGTTCATGGGCCAGAACCAATCCCTGAACCACAGGGACTGAAAAGTACTGTAATCAAGTACAGCTTTGATTTTCACCTTCTTGCTTGTAAGTGACTCCCTGTGTGCTATGCAAAGTCCTTCCTTTGATATTTGGGAATTTTCACACTTAGGCCACATCCCAGCTTTCAAGGCTTATGTCTCATGACTCCCTTTTGCAGACTCAAGGCTCTGGTACAGTGGTTTCAAACAGTTTCAGGAAGAAGGGATGGGACTGGAGGATAATTAACCTTATTTCATCTTCTTTAAAGACTTTGTATTATCTGAAATTGTCTTGTTTCTTTATTATTTGTTTTTCCTCAGGAACCTAGTCTCTCTGTATTCCTGAAGCCTAGAATAGTACCTGGCATATAACAAGTATTCAATAAACATCCACTGGATAAATAAGTGAATAATGAAAAGATTCTGCTGCTAAACACATTTAAAATTCAATTTACTTGACATGTTATTCAACTGTTAACTCTTTAAAATGAGGAAATTCTTGTTTTTAACAAGAAGCAAGTTCTTCCTGATGACCTGGAATGAGCTTTTTTCCTATCCATTTTTCCTGCCATTAAATTTTTGGTCACTCTAAATCCACTGAAACTCAATTGAATAATTTCCTCCAACACAGCCTCTAAGAAGCCTTCTTCTGACTTCTCATTATACTCTATATTATCTCTGTTACAGCCTTCTAACATGTTTTATTATTTATGTTGTATGCCCTTTACTAAATTATAAGGTCACAGAGAACAAGAGCCTGGCAGAACTCATATTTGCATTTTCAACAGTGTTTAACACAGTGCCTAATAGGTAATGGGAACCTAATGCTGAATTATGTGGAATATATGTGAATTCTTCAAGATCTATTTATGTCTCAAGAACCAGTTCAAGTTTTACCTCCTTCCTGGAGCTTTTCTTGAATATTCCCACCTGCAGTAGTATATCTGTTCTCTAAATCCTTATAGCCTTTTTGCTATTTAGCCTTTAATTAGCATTTTAAAATTTCATTCATGTTTTTATTTCCCTAACAAATGTTTATGCTTTAGCTATTATGTTTAGGGAATTGTTATATATATCAGAGCAGGTAATGAAAAATAAGAAAACCCCTGCCTTCAGTAACCGTGCAATAGGATTTTCACTATGTAATTCCTAGTATTGTGTGTGTGTATTGTTGTTGTTGTTTTCCTTACCCTGAATACCCACATACCCCCCTTGTGAGCTTGAGGGCAGGAATCATTGTGAACCTTCTACAGAACATAGCTTACTGAGCTTGCAGGACCTAGTAAATATTCAATACGAATGGAATTTGTTGGTGTTGCACACACACATATACTGGTATATCCACATGGCATAAGCTTATCATCTCTTAATAAAAGGCAATTATCTGTCTTTGTAGTGAAATGTGATAGCCGTCTGACACTGATAATATGGACCCTTAAGGCAGGTGATTGCTGACAATGTTGATTTCTTCACCTGTAGAGAAAGCCTGTAATAACCCCTGATCTGTAGACCACTTACATCTGGTGCCTCAAGAAATAATTAGATGCAAACAGAATGTGATAGGAAACATTTACCAGTCAGGTAGAGTAAAAACTTTGTTAATTTGAAATGCAAGGGACCAGAAAAATGAGCTCTGAATTAATTGGGTTTGGATTATCTGATATTTTTATTAAGGGCATTTAGTCATTTAGGCACTAACAGCTGCTGTTTGATTTTTTTTTTAGTGTTAGCCTTCTGAGATTTTACTGTCAAGGTATGATTTCTTATGATGGTAATGTAACCATTAACCTTTGCAGCTGGACATATCTATTTGGCAATTTGCCTGGGTTTTCACCAGCCTACCTATGTTGTCATCTATCAGTTTTGTTCAATTTCATTCCCGTTTTTACTGACTACCACTATACATGACTCTCTCCAACTTAATTCTTTCCTCTCTGGGTAGCAGGAGAATTAGAATTGTTGGCGGGGGGGCGGTGTTAAGCAACCAGAGGAAAAGGCCATCTGATTGTCTGCTGCTCATATTTCAAGTGATCTGAGCATTTAATCGCATGGCTGATCTATTGCTTTATTTACATGATAAATATTGTGGAAGTCTAACCATTAGAAAGTGTGAAGGAATAATAAGTCCCTGACCAAGGTGGAAAGTTCTTTTAGGACCATTCTAAATCATTTTTGAAAGGTGATATTCATAATACAAAAATCAAGGTTATGTGTGATGTTCTCTAGGTAGACAAAACACAAAGTCCATTAGAATATATTTATGAGTCATTTTACATTGGAAAACTCTGCTTTGATGATTTCGTTAGGCGAGGAGAAGTGACAGCTCACTGGCAGAATTAAAGGTTTACTTATTCTGTTTAGCTAAATTGATTAATGGGCTACAGTTTAATAAGAAAGACAAGGTAACTATACATAAAAGGTAATAACATGTAAATAGAGCCAGAGCAATATACTGAAAGTACCAAGTTAGTGAGGGAGGCAAGGCTTGTAAGAATTTGGGAAGGGATCTTGATCACATGTGATGACAGTACTGACTACTCAAAGTTCAAATAATGCTTCACATACAATGGGTTGCCAAACACATCTTCACTGACCAACTGATAGGCTCTGCTAATGTGGCAAGGCTGATTTTATTATTAATAGCAGATTTCCATTTTATTTATTGATGTGTGTCTACTTGTAATGCAGGTAATATTTCCCCCATTCCACATTCATTTAAGTTACTGTAGAGCCTCATAGTCTTTCAAAGCCAGGAGGGATTCTCTGATGCAATCCTGCCATTGTGCAATGGTAGAGATGAATGACTTGGCCCACATCCCAGAGCCAGGGTGTGGTCTACCAGATCAGGGTCCGGGCCCCTGACCTCCCTCCCAGATGTGACTTGTGGGGTCTGCTATATCTTTCTCTTGTGTCATTGCCCCAAGTTCGTTCAGCTTTACAGAAGAGTGATGTAGATACATATTCCACTTAGACCTGAATGTAAACAAAGTATACTGCTTTTGTATTTTTCTTCTTCTGACTTTTTTGCCTTTTTTCTCTTTTTTTTCCCCCCTTTTCACAGAAACTGTTCTATTTATGAACCTGGATACTCAGGGTAATTTGTATTAGCCTTGTGTTCAATGAGTAAATGAATGGACATATTTTCCATGATCCTTTAGACTCACATAAGCACTAATTACTGAAAATACATTTTTGGCTCACAAGAAAGGCTGGATTTACAGGCTTCTCCTCAAACTGTGCTGCCTTCAGACTAATGACCTTGAGATGAAGGTCTCTGTAACAGACCCACTGAGCTGTGCAATACCTGGTCCTTTTTAATAGGTACAAATTATTTATGGAATATAGACAGATCATTCAACTGACCTGGCTCCATCCCCTGAATGAGTTAGAGTTTGCTTCCTCTTTGAGAATTTTCAATCAGTTCAAGCTTTTTTCTTTTAAAATCTTAGATAGCACTTGTAAAAAAAAAAAAAAAAAGTTTTGGAGTTACATTATACTTTAGCTAACTGAGGGCTAATGCAGTCTTCTAGGATCACCAGTGATAGGCTTATGGCCGATTTGAATGGCCTGTTGTCTGGGTCTTGTCTCTGAACAGCTTTCTCAAAGTAGTATTTTGAAGAGCTTGGTATAATATGCTTAGAGTGCAATAAAAGAATATTCTCTTAACAATGACATAAAATTCCAGGGGAAAAGTGCTTGACTAAGTATATTGAAGATTTCCTCGAGCTAAAAACTCCAGAAAATGGGCTTGAACTATACTTGCCATAGACAGTAGAAGATTATGAAGTAAGAAGGATAAAAAAAATGAGAATATAAGTCTAGGATAAGAGAACACAGGGTAGAGGATCAATGCCCAAGAAGGGACTTGAATGCATTTATCACTTAGGTAGTGCTTGCTGTGTGTTTTCATTGTAAAGCCTTTACAGACACTAACCATCTAACCTTTACTATAACACTGTATGGTAGGTCATAACATTAGCCTCATTTTATAGATGGAGAAATTGAGACCAGAGTTATCTATCCTTCCCTGGGTTACTCAACAAGTAATTGGCAAAGATGAGTTTGAACCCAGGCAGGTGGGCTGCAGAATCAATAAAATGTAACACTAAATGCTGCTCCTGGCTCTCAGGGAGTTAAATTATAAATCCAGAATCAGAGACCAAGTTGAAAGAATGAGTATGATTAGAGGATAGTTCAGAACTGCCTTACTGGACAAGTCAGCAGGGAAAGGATGGAGCAGCCAGGCAAGAAGCTGTAACTTCAGGAGATGGAGGCAGAGAGCTTAGTGGCCAAACGAGCAGTCTCAGGAACACAAATGCAGGAACTCAAGCCAGAGAGCCGTCGTGCAGAAGCAGTTCGAAGACCGAATATTCATACAAAATTATGGGTTTGCTGGGAGTCTGGACAGCAGGCTTGTCTACCTTACTGCAGAGATATTTTTATTCTAAGAAAAAATGTTCTCAGTACCAAGAAAGCTCCTTGCTACTTTCTGCTGATACAGAATGGAATCACAGGACAGAAGCAGCTCAGATCCCAGGAAACAGAGCAGATAATTGGGTCCTTGGTGGGAAGAAGTAAGGGATTGTAAGATCCTGACAATTAACTCAGAAACCCCAGGAAAATGACGTGATTATTGTTACTTCTCTGTGGCTTTCCCAGTGGATATTTCAAATCAATCTCTTACTCTCACTGTCTCAGTTTAGGGAAAGAATATGGATTTCCAGAGACCTTTATCCAGGATGAAAGGCCTCTGAAGTTATGATGCTCTGATTCTCAGGATTGCCTCTCATCCTCCAGAGAAGATTCTATTCAACATGTCAAGAGTTTCTGTCATCCACTGCTCCTTCTAGCATCTACTGTAAGGCAGTGTGGCAGACTATCTCTCAGGGATTCCTACCTAACCATGGGTTATTCTCATGATACTTTTATGCCCTACACACTTCCCACGCTTTCAGACTCTGGTTCTGCCAAACATGTCAGCTATTGAGAATTTTTGTGTGTTGGACCAAGAAAATGTTTGACTTCGATCTTTACCTCCTGGCTCATCATCTTCTTTGCCCCAAACAGTGAGGTTTAGAAGTGGCTGCAAAGAAAGTCCAATCTTCCCTGATGTTACTGATGTCTCTTGGTCATGATCTTGCTCAGCTCAAAGGAGCTGCTGTCAATAGGAACTAAGCAAGCATTTCTTTCCCTTGGATTGCTTTAGTCATGCTACATGGCATCTAGACACACTTCATGAGTGGTGGGCAGAGCCATCAATGTGAACTCAAGTGTATGACAGACAGCTGCCAACAAGCAGCTCTCTAACCATCAGAAAAGGAAGCACTTGTTCTCAATCCCTGCTTCATTACTTGCATTTTGCATGGGTTTTATCTTATTGCTGTGCAGCAAATATAGCCAAGCAGATTTCACTTCTAGATGTATTGATCTGGTAAGCAAAATTTCTGAGTGATTATGGTACACATGTGTGTGAAGTACAAGATAAACCCTTGCAGTGATTTGGTTTTCCCCTCTGTAAAATGGGATTAGTTCATGTGAAATAGAAATCATTTGTGCAGTAGATTGTCCTTAAACTGTGTTGCTACATTTATTTGAAACTCTACTGAAAATTAGAGAACATTTATTTCCCAGACAGTGCATGCTACTGCAAATCTCCTAGACTCAAGACCCAAAGAAATCTTCACAAGGCTCTTACCATAGGCTAAATTTGGCAGGATTATAAAATAAGAAACATGCTTAAAAAATCATTCAGATGATTGATACAGATCTGCAGCCTGAGATCTAGCACATTTTTTTTCAGGCAAGTTTGGTGCAAGTCCTTTGAATACTGTAAGTCAGCACTTCAGCTACTTCTAGCCTCCTTCAGAATTCTACACCATCTATGCCAATAAATATGTCATAAAAATGTAAGGGACTTAAATTGGACAAAGTTTAACTTTTCAGAAATCTGTAGAAACAAGCTTCAAAGGAGGAAGAAAGCATTAGGAGTGAGGGCTCAGAAAATGAGACAAACTGAATGATGTTGTATTTTGTGCACTCACACACACAAAATTTCTTCAGCATGTTTGTGTTCAACATGTGTGTGTCCTTTTGTTCTCTCTCATTTTGTCTCTTTTTTAAAAACTAAGAGCTATCTAAATGTGTCTGACTGGAGAGGACTAACTTCGAAAGCATACAATAGCTGAAGCTGTCTTATGTAACCCCACTGAACTCACCAGATTAAAGTGAGCACTTGCGCTCTCAACCAGGGGTTCTCAAAGTGAGGTCTCTGGACCAACAGCATGAGCTTCACCTGGGCTCCACTCGACCACAAAGTCAGAAACTGTGATGGTGGGCTCGGCAATCTGTGTTTAACAATTCCTCCAGAGAATTCTCAGGTGCCTTGCCTCAAGTTTGAGAACAAATTAACCTTAGCTGCATGTTGGAATCATCTGATAATTTTTTTTTAATATGCAGAGTTTATACCTCCAGAGATTCTGAAGTAATTGATCAGGGGTGCAGCCCTCAAAGACTTTTAGCTCCCCAAGGGATTCTAAAGTACAGTCAGGGTAGAGAGACAGTCTAAAATCTTGCTGCTCAAAGTCCGAGAAGCTTCTGAAACTGTAGCACGCATGAAAGTCACCTGGGATTCTGCTAAAATGCGGGTACTCTTTGGCAGGGCTGGGATGGGGTCCCAGATATTGCATATGTAACAAGCTTCCCACTGATGCCAATTCTGCTGGTAGGGGGAGGGGACCACAGTCTGAATCCCAGGCCCAAAATCATCATCTTGACCTTTGGGTCCCGCTCTGTGAATGTCCATGCTGCAGAGGCCCCCTCCTTGCTGCTTTAACCAACTGAGTCAATTGTAAACTTTAGAGAGTCAGCAGTGTTAGTTCCCCAACAGTCCAACCTGTTTACAACAGGTGTGACTTATAATTTAGTTAAATATTTTGAAAGCCAATAAAGTATTACTGGGAAAAGAAAGTTTCTTTCCCTCCCCTATGTTGCTCTAAAAAATAAGTCGAGACATTTTAAGTCTCAATAGAGGCAAACTGTTCTGGTGGGGAGGTTGCGGGGAAGCTGTCCCACTTAAGTGTTGGCAACTCATTCGGTGTCATAAAAATCTACATTCTGCACTCAGGATGCTTTGTCAGTGATTTTTAAATTTTTGCTCACTTTAAATAAGCTGCAATTGGAAATATCAAGGATGTGGTTTAAACAGTACAGGTGATTTCAAATTCCAATCAAAGACCCATCCTCAAAAGTTTCTGATCCTCTATCAAAAGTTTTGTAAAGAGATTAACAGTTTCAGTTTTAGTTAAAATATTTGATAGCTGTATGTGTCATTTTAATGACTTCCTGCTTTAGTGGACTTTATTGGTTCACTACTAGTCTTGATCGTGCCAGGTAAAGAGGCTTGACTGTAATTTTGTTTTATAAGAACATTACCAATCACTACCTTGTATGGCACATTAGCTGCATATCAAGTACTGTGAAAGTGTTTAGCATTTATTTTACCTAATCCTCACAAAAGTCCAGAAAATAGAATTCACATCTCATTTTAAAGCTTAGGAGTGCATTGTGGTTTCTTCTGTTCTCACACTTTGTTGGCATCCGTACAACCAGCACAGACTAAGAAATATATGATTCCTCATAGTCTGGCCAATTTGTTTAAAACAAAAATTAAAATCATTCAAAGTATGGTGAAAAAACAAGTACATAATTATTACTTGATATGGGAGGAAATCTACTTATAGGTGATACCGTGTTGTATTCTGAACTAACAAAAGGTGAGAGTCAAAAGGTGACATCCCCTCACAACCTGGCCCTGACCTGCCTTCTGAGTTTCATTACCTCTCCCAACACACACACACATGCACACACGCATATGTGCACACATGGCAGCCCAGGTGCGGTGGGTGCCTTCACCTTCCCCATGTGCTTTCACACCTTCGTGTCATCTCCTTTTCCTGACATGCCCTTTACCTCTTTTTTCTCTCAATGAACTTCAATTTTTCCTTAAGATGAAGTGGTCCCTCCTCTAGGAGCACTTAACCAAGTGCATCAGTCTGTCTTAGGTGACTGTGTGGAGACGACTATTTAATAGAAGCTGTAGGTGAGAAAGACGACTTTGGCTAATGTAGTTCATTCAACACATACCTCTGAAATACCTGCTCTGTGACCACTGTGAGCACAGACACACAGACCCCAGAAACTAAGAATAATCCAGCTCAAAATCAGAATAGTGCTGAGGTCGAGAAACCTTTTTTAGAGCAACCTCCTCACTTTACAGAAAGGAAGTGACTCATGCCGGGCACCACTGCCAGTCAGAACCAGAGCAGGCATCACTTGACCCCCAACTTAGGTGCTTTTTGTCACTAGTATTCTCGGTGTGGATCTTGTAGCCTTAATGATTATTTCCAAAATGCCTGCATGAACTTGAATAAAATGAGCCATTTTAAAAAAACAAAAGAAACTCTGCATGTAGCATTTTTTTTCTCTGCTGAATCTGTAAACTATACAACCCAATGATTGCTTTCTCCTCTACTTCCACAGGAAGTATTTTTAGGAATAATAAGTTGTTATTTGCTAAGTGCGTTGAGCTCCTTTTGAAAGAGGTGCCAAAAACTTCTCTAAATTATTTTTATCACCTCTATAAAATTTAAAAGCTAAATATCATTCCTTGTCAAAAGCAGACTTTACCCTGATTTTCTTTAATTATAACCTCTGATTAGCTATTGAAAAATCTCTGATTATAGGCTGACATTGTGCTATCCCAGGAATCATATCAGCTAAATCTATAAAATAATTGATTGCAGCATGGCAAGACCATGAACTATTGTTATAGTTTGGAACAGAGCTTCAAAATAATGTAAAAGATTTGCTGCTAAAACTCTCCTTGTTTCAAATATGATGAGGTTAACGCTATGGCTTTATATATTGATTAACACTGTCAATTTGATTTATTAACTTCTTAATTACTAGGAAGGATCTTTAAGAATTTATTGCCCTTCATGAGAAACTATCACACTAGGAGGAACCTTGAGGAGTCTCCATAGTGTCTGTGTCTGCCTTCAAGAAGGACCACAACTGGAGAATTTCATATACCACAACCATTATTCCCACACGAAAATCCTTTCACTTTCTTGGGTGATCAAATTTAAGTCACTATTTAAGTGGCCTCCGTCATGAGAGTTCATTATTCTCTCTAAATAGAGGAACTGAGGAGCAAACAAAAGAACTGGCTCATCTTGGGTTAGTAAGAATGGACCACAAGTGACCTATGTGCTAACCCCTGCCAAAGGAGACTATATTACTAATAAGGGCTCAATTAAAAGACATGTGCATGCTCAGGTAAGTTGATTTTAGGGGGTCTCTGAGGAAAAATGGTCAATAAGGCCATCTTACCTCTGTCAGCTGCAAAGTGCACAGATCATTACCAGAGAGGCATTGCTCCTTCTGCTTACGGCCCCCTGGGCCTGCTTAGCTAAGGTTGCACCTTGGTGTGCTCCTGCTGCTGCTACAGATTTCCCAGGTATTAGGCCAGCAGGAACAGCAATCAGGTTGGAAACTTGGCACCCAGGGGATTTTTTTTTTTTTTTGGAAGTTGCATTTATGCAGTAAGCTTGGAGTTTTATTTAGATTATGTGCTTTTCAAGGAATGGCTTGGGAAGGCCAATGGTGATTACGGAGGGGTAGGGTCCCTAAACCACCTCTTGGATCAGCTACTGTGGTGCGTAGTTTGAGCTTCCAATTGAGGTCTGCTGAAATGGAAGTGAGAGCAGAGCATGGGCATTGGGCATGGAGTGCTGGGGTATTAGAAGCTGTTCTCTTAGCAAGTTCCTACAAACTGTAGATGATTTCTCTAGGGCCATATTCTCTGAGCATCTAAGCTCTAAGCTCTAGCCTTTTTTTTTTTTTTTTTTTTTTGGCTTTTTGCCTCCTCCCAATTCCTCAACTTGGACATTCCTCATGATCCTGGCTGTCACCCTCTGCTCTGCTCTCCTTACACTCACCCCTGGAGTATAAGGAGAATGGAGCTACAAAATCTCAAATCAGATCAGGTGACCTCGAATCTGTATCCCTGGACCTGCTAAGTTGCACGGCTCCAGCATGGAGTTTCCAGCTGCCTCCTGAACACATCACCTGCACATTCTCTTGACATCTTACAATCAAAGAAACCACACTCATTGGCTTACTCTCCAAATCATCTCTTCTGCTGGTTTTCCCCATTTTTCCTCCTAATGGAGTCTCTATGTTCCCAACCCCTCTGAAATGAAGCCTGATACATCTTGTATTCTCCTATTTATTTACTCCCCAAATCTAGTTTTACTGACTCTTCCCTTCCAAAATCCATTGATCTGATCCTTTCTTGAGTATACTCCCTGATTATGGATATAATCATTTGATAGTGGGTATGACTAGAGATTCTGTGCTTGCCTGGCATCATACTCTTTTCTCTCATTTAATTTACCTGGTAGTCATGAAGAAGTTCCTGAAATGCCACTTTGGAGACTTTCTTTTCTAGCAAATATTCAAGATACATTTATCGAGTGTCCCCTACATGCTACCAGGCACCATGCTATGTGCTTGTTATGGAATGATTTAAAAAAAAAAGAGAGAGAGACAATTCTTTTCCTTCCTGGGTTTTAGAGTATAAGGGAGAGGCAGACAGTTAGAAATAAAAAGAAAACTTATCACTAATAATTTTAATTTAGTAGGTGCTATGAGAAAACAAAAAATCACAGTAAAATAACAGAATGACTGGGACCTAAGATAGTAACAACCGAGGAGAGACCTAAAAGCTGAGAATAGCCCAGCTGTGATCTGGGACTTCATTTCTTTCTCTTAAATTGAGTTGAATTTTCTTGTCTAAAATAAAGGCACTATTTTTCAGTCTTTTTCATTGCTCTCTTTATAAAACCCCATATGCCAATTCAAGTAGCCCATATGTTATTGCTGAATTATGTTTTGCACATTCCTGTCTATGTCTTTGTCACGACTTTCTCTTTGTGAATTTCTGATCCCCGCCTCCAACTCTTTGTATTAAGATCATGTGTATGTCTTACTGGAAAGCCAAAACATACCTATTTCATGAAGCATTCATTGGTACTTGTAGCTGGAATCCATGAACTGCCACTGAATTATTACTTTTGCATTTGTCTTCTAGCACTTTCCTTATGCTCTAGCACACAGTAATTATTTGAGTGCGTGCTGTACTTCCCTGCCAAGTTTTGAACAGACTATATCATATTTCTTTGTCCCCTGAGATTGTCAAACACTGTTCCTTGATCTACGTAAGGATCCTATAATCATTTGTTGAATTAATAAATAAGCTATCTTTTAAAAGTTTATCGATCAGAATCAAATCCATCACTGGCACAGGAAAGGGATGTGTTTGACTGTTCTCTAGATCCTAGCACTCTGCCTGTTGTCAAACACATAAGAGGTATGCAATAAATGTTTATTTAAATAAAGGTCCAAGAATACACAGAAAATCAGCAAGGAGTGGACTGCTGATCCTTGAGTCCCCTCAAGCCCTGGCCTAAGAGTTAACCAGCCATAGAACATCTTGACTCCAATAAACCCACTTCTTTTTGACCTAGTTGTTTCCGTGATCTCAGCATGAATTTCATCACTGTAAGGAAATAAGCTTACTGCCTTCCTTGTCCTGTTGAGAATCACATTGTCTCATGAGTGTTACAAAATACTTGGGAGAGTTTTCACCTTCTCTGAAAATCACACATAGAATCACAGTATCATTTTTAATGCTTTGAAGTTCCTACTCTTTCAGTGGCACAGCTGGACCCTCTGTCTTCCACAGCTGTGCTGTTCTCTTTCTTCAAAGCCAAGCTGAATAAAAATACACTCTATAGATGCTGTTCTAAACGTGTGTTCGTTGGCACAGATAGTACATGGGAGCAAGATAAGAGAAGAGGCAGCATCACAACGGCTTATGATTGGAGGCACTAGGCACAATCAGCGAAAGTATCTCTGCAGGGCTGTATTTTCACAGGGTTGAAACATGAGAACTTAAGATATGGGAAAGTTTAGTCTAAAGTTACTTCAGCGGGTGCAAAGTTATAGGAGGCAAAAATGCTTTTTCCTTATGGGGGTGGGAGGCAAACAACAAAAGCAGCAGCAACTAAAGGAAGGAAGGAAAGAAAAGAAGGAAGGAGGCGAAAATTGTTTTATTTGATTCTCATGTATAGTAAATCAAACATGAAAGACACTCCCCAGTTAAATTAGTCAAGATTGTAGTCCTCATTATTACGGGAGAAAATTGAACCATTAAAATAATTATTCTAAAATGCATATGTTGATGATAATAAGATATGTTTTATTGCTTCTCTCTTTCAGGTTATTGAAATCCCTTAAGAACCATTATCTTACTAAATCTTATTATGTGGTTATAAGGTTGGGGTTGGGAAAATTATTTCTCCTTCGCAGTCTAGAAGATAAGGATGGAAAGTTGTGTCAATTGTCCCAACCAACCAGCAACAGAAATTATCAGCAGAAGTTATACTGGAGTTCAAAATTGTCTGTTCTGGCACTAATACATTTCCCCTTGGTAGTCTGTCTTGACTCGTGAGTAAGCTATTGCCTGACATGTTTGAATAAATCCAAAGCGTCTCATCTAGAGCTTTTGGAGATTTGCTTATTTCCTTGTTTCTCAGATTTAGAACAACAACAACAAATACACAACAAAACTAATTTGTCTCAAATAAGCCAGACTCTGGCACACAAAAGGACAGGTGGATTATTTCCCTAGAAAATCTTTAATTCATATTAAGAGGAACAATTTTCTTCCCCCAAGGAGAATGTCTCCCTTAAACTTCAAAAGGCGATGTATTTTGATTTGTAAGCATTTCCTTGTTTATCATCATCCCTTTATTTTTCCCCATTGGGAGGAGAGATGCTGACAGAATTTGGCGATTTGGACCATTGGCATGTTCTGTGCTTTCATTTTTACTTCCCTTTTCTTCATTATATTCTTGTAGACATACACTAGTTTTTGTGGCTTTCTGTTTCTCTTTGCCTTATTAGAAAAGCTCTTCTAGGGGTGTCTGCTGCTTGAAATGGTTGAATTAATCAACTACGCTCTCGTTCTACATTTTCAGGGTTAAAGACATGTTGCTTTTATATCTTAAACTCTGAAAAGCCTTTCCATTCAGATCAGAATCTTTTCCATATCAAGTGAATTTTTTGCCCATGGATTTCCTCTCTTGCTTTTTCCTCTTGAGGCTATTAAAGTGGAAATAGTGTCTTTTATAGATACACTCTCCCTGGCTACCCAGCTATCACTGCCTCTTTCCCACCTGATATCCTAATCTTTCATTTTTGATATCACAATCATCTTCAAAGTAACAACCTGACATATTATAACCACTTGACATGCTTGAAAAAGACGGAATATATTTTTAGCTGCCTAATTTCATATAGCATTTGGAGAAATAAGCTTGCTATGTAGATCGTTTATTTCTGCTCTCAATTGATGATAGAAGAGCAAGGAAAAGAAAGAATTCTGTTTTGCAAGATTTGCAAGAGGTCTTTTTAAAAATCACTATATAATTTTACGACTTCAAATTACAACTTGTTTATGAAAACTCGCAATAGAATGGGTCGTCCAAATGCCAATGTTCTTAGGAGATACTCTTAATAGAAGTGATGCTAAAAGATATGTCAGTGAGAGACACAATAAAGGATAAAGGATTTATGGTTGTTGAATGAAGAAGATATAACATTGAGCTTTCAGGGAATCATAACTCTTGATTTCTCCTGTCCTCTTCACAATTCAAATACATCTACCTGCTGTCAATGACCTACTGACACCATTTCCTCTCTGCAAGCTTCTGGTTTGCCAAATCCATGTTTCTAAGCAGACCGCTTTCGAACACTTTATCTTCCCTGTTTTCATCCTTTTGGGACTCACTGTTTCCTCCTTTCTCGATGGTTTTTGTAAAGTTTGGCCCAGAGTCACTCTGATATCTGTGAATTTCCCACCACACAGAGACAGTGTCCCTTGAGATAGTACCCTTGTGGTGCCACCTGTAAAAGCCTTTCTAGTGTGGAAGAGTCACCTACACCATATGGCTGGACTGCCCTATGTTTCTCAGTCTCTTAGCTCAGCTTCTGCTTGTCCCTGGTTATCAGTACTTCCCTTATCGAAAATAATAGCAGAAACAGAAAAGTTGCAAATCCCAAGCTCATATCTGTTTTCAGATGTTTTCTTAATTTTTAAAATAAATTTCAGTAATGGGATTTTATCTTTTGGTGATGTAAAGGAGTCCAGTGACACATCTGGGTTTCACTTTACCTGTGACTATCCATATGGGATCATTCCGAGCCACTTTGTGTATCTGGGCTTCTGGGTTAGTAGGCTACTACTCTATCCAGCGAATGCTGGCAATGTGGCTCTCCTGAGGTCAGATTAACCAGGGGAAGACAAAAGGTCCAAAGTGGAGCAGAGGTAACACATCTGAAGTCCAAGTGGTCCACGGGAGTGGCCTGAGAAAGTACCAGGTAATTAAGAAAAACAGGACTCCGTGAAAATAGAGCACGGACTTTCGAGTCAGAGAGACCCGTACTTATGCCTTACTAACTGTGCGAGTAACCTAACTAAGTGGCTCTGCATCCTACCCATCTGAATCTTCTGGAAAGTAAAATTTTTTTAACATACAGATTTTTGTGTCAAAGCTCATGATCTCTAATATTTATGCTCTGTGTATAAAGCAAAAACTGTTTTAATCAAGTTATTGGGCAACTCTTAACAGTCAGCCTTGTGTTTGGGCTATGCATTTGGGGTGTCCCAAAATATACATTTGGGAAACACTAATTTATCTCTCTAAGCCTCATCTATAAAATGGGCATAACACTGTGTACTATACCATAGGGGCAGTATAAATATTAAATGATATGCTGTGTGTAAAGTGCTTCTCATAATGCCTGATGTGTGGAAGATGCTCAATGAGTGGTGGCTGGGATTAAAAAGGAACTGACGCAAAGGGATCCTAAATAAAGACTGATGGAATAGGTAGGCCGAGGCCTGAAAACATTCTAAGTTAGCAATCAATGGCTATCCTATGTTTTCTGTTCTATTTTTACTCTCAAAGAATTTAGGCAAATTATTGTGGTTTAGGCCGATGAAATCAAGTCCCCTTGGCTAATAAGTTCATGTGTTCTCTGGTTAACTCCTGTCTTTATTTCCCATAGGTCCCTATAGCTAATTTTTTTTTAAAAAACTCAGATATAAGAAGCAATGTCATTCTTAGTCATGCCGCCCCAGTAGCCCCTCTGTCTCAGCATCCTCTATGTCCAAGCAAACCAAAATTCCCTGCACTCTGCTTTGACCTTCACTTTGTGGTTCTCCTGGTTATCTCACCGTCTTTTCAGACTCAGGTCCACACACTTAACAAGATTTCTGAAACCTAAAAGCAGAACACATCACCAAAAAATGATCTGATCATCTGTTTTTGGCCAAATTATTACAAAAGTGTCCCAGCTTTTTTTTTTACCCTCATTCTCCTTTGTGTGAGTGTGCGCACACACGCACGCACATACACAATGATTCCAGATCACTCTATTTCTGGCTGTTTCTTAGGAGCTTCTCATGAATGAAAAGATTTTCTAGGAACTTCTGGGACCTTCCCAACATGATGGACTGCCTGGCTAGTTGAGGCCAATCTCCACAGTCAGGGCAGTGTCAGTTATCTCTTACTATGAGCTAGACTCTGCCTATACATTTTATATACATCTTTCCATTAATCGGTGTTTGTTACTTGATGTCAGTTCCCTGTGATCCAGTTTCAACAATTATTTGCTGCAAAAGAAAATCATTATTCACAGATCCTTACCCTGGATAGGTAGATGACGGGACTTGCTTCCTGATGTTATAAAATAATGTTTTGAGTTACCTGACCTATAAATGTTTTTGTTCTGTTTTTGATTTTATAACAGGACAGCATTTTCCCAAAGAATTGGTATCTTCCCTTGTTTTTAAGATGATAAAATATAAAACTAGTGTATGGGCCAGTTTGGCCATACATAAATGAATTTGATTTAAGATTAGAACCGAATACAGAGGTTGAGAATTTCATAGTGGGAAAACATGGTTTACTTAGTAAATTTCTCTTTCCTTCAATTATGAACAGTCATTGGAGGCAGGAAAGGTTTCAGTGGGACATAGCTTGCAGTTACATTACTTTTCCAGATGGTAAAGGGAAGAGGAAAAAATATTAGAAGCAAACTATTTTGCATATATTACAAAAAAAACCCTTCCTAAAATGTTTCATTATGTCATATCTCTGCATAGATTTCTCCAGTGCATTGAGTTCAAACTCTAAACCTAGACCCAATCTTCCACTCGAGTCTCAAGTTCTCTTGCTGTCCTGTCGGGTATCAATCTTCCCTCTGAACTAGACTTGTCTGTTCAGCATGCCCTGAGCACACTTTTTACCTTCTCTCCTCTGAACCTTTGTTCATATATTTCTCCTTAGTCTATGGGACTCCTTCCCAAATTACCCCCAAGCCATGGTGATTCTTCCCTTTTCTGGGAGGTTGGGGTGGGTAATTATCATATTTTTATTATATCTTTCTCATGCACTTGAGTTTGCTGGAATTGCCAATTGCATGTCATAAGCTCTTTGAGGACAAAGCCTATCAATATTTTTTTCTTCATCTTTGTATTCCCCATAACATGGAATACATAGCAAGTTTCTCCATAAGTGTTGTTTGATTACTAGAGCCCTCTATTGCAACAAAAGAGAAGACCTCCCCTGCTTATGTGTGCTAACCCTAGGTCACATTATTGTGGCTCAAGTTTCCCACTACTAGACATTATAGCATAGTTTTTAAGAGCATTTCTCTACACTCCTGCAGTTATTTTGCAAAGCTATATTATCTCAACAAGAAAGTCGATCCAATGGTTCAGGCTATTATTTAAACAGTAATTAATTGAACAGTGAAGTAGTCTGCTCACCTATGATTGTATAGGGAACTATAAATATATGCACAGTTGTGTAATTATCTCCACCAACGCTACCTTTCAAAATGGCTAATTATCACAAACATATGAAATGCAAATGCTATCTCTAGATGCTATTCAAAAGAACCCATGCAGGTACTATAATTCTGTTGGAAATATCAACTGTGATTTCATTTGATCAAATTTATA
>RJWJ010028403.1:0-22069 GCA_004363605.1 Indri indri | reverse complement strand
GAAGTTAGTTCCTTCCGGAGATTTTTATCTGGGAAGGTGGTCTGGCCGAACAGCGCCCCCAACTCTTCTTACCGCCTGTGGGTGGGTGAGGTACGTTCCTGCTGCCTGGTCAGTATCGTGGGACTAGCTGCTTCCTGCGGGAACATCGAGTTGGTGCTGGAATCATTCACGCTGACCAAAGGGTCTGGCTGGGGAATCTCTGGGGCCATTCTTGTCATCAGCGTTTCTGAAATCTGCCTCGAATCCCCTTAGAATGCACACTGCCAACCCTGCTTGCTGTGTCTCTCTGCAAATGCAGTCTCTTTAGTGTCTCAGTGGGCTTTAGATACAAACAAAGTCTCCTCTTGGCATCTAGGGGAAACGTTTAAGTCTTTTACCAGGAGAAACTCAAACCAGTGTCGCCTGAGATTTTCCACGGCAAAGGTTACTGCAAGAAGGCGGTGGAGTAATATTTGTCACGGCCACTGAGAAATAAAGCATGATCCTAAAATTTCGTACCCATCTTGCAAATAATAGAATGAAAGTAAACAATATATTTGAGCATCACAGAATGCGTGCTCCCAGGATTACAGGCATGAGCCACCACGCCCAGCCGAATATCTTTTCATAGATTGACAAGACACTTGAATTTCCTTCGCAGGGAACTATATTTACTTAGCCTCGGATTGTTGGTCTTTCTCATAATGATTTCTATAGTTTTTTTATAAATTAGAATTATTCCTTTGAATATGAATTGCAAATATTCATATTTGCAATTCATTTGTCGTTTACCTTTTGAAATTGCTTAAGGTGTTTTTTTGGCCATGTAAAAAGTGTTTTCTTTAAAAATAATAATAAGTTTTCTTCATTTTGAAACAGTCACAGACATTTTAAAATTTGGAAATATAGTGCAAGCTTGTGTTTTCCAGAACCATTTGACAATAAGGTGCCCAGCAGATACCCACCAGCACACTAACACACACTCGAGTACTTCCTATGAACACGGACATTCTCCTGCCAAACCACAGCACAGCCATCAAAGTCAGGAAAGTAACCTTGACTGATGACTACCCCGAAAGCATCAGGCCTCTTTCACATTTTGCCAACTGTCCCAGTGATGCTCTTTCTTGCAAAAGGATGAAGTTTGGAATCACGCATTGCTTCAGTCGTCAGGTCTCTTGGAAAGTCAGGAAAGAAAAAAACACAAAAATAAAAATAATAAAAATTTAAAAAAAAAAGTCAGGAAAGGACAGTTCTTCAATCTTTCCTGACTTTCATGACCTTGACACTTTGAAGGATGACAGGCCAGTTATCGAGTAGTCTGTCCCTCAGCGTGTATTCGTCTGATGTTTCCTCGTGATCACATTCTTTGGCAGGAAAATGGCTGACGTAATATTCTGTTTTTCTCATCGTAAGTCAGGGCACTCGTGATGGCCACTTCTCTGATAAAGTTTTCAAAAAATAGAAGCATTTCCAGATTGAAGGACTATTGATATTTGCTTGGTCACATGATGCTGGTGGCATTGGCCAGTCTTCCCCCTTGCCAAGTTACCTTCTCGCCCTTGGTAAGTAATAACTTCGTGGGGAGAGACTTTGAAACTATAATATGTTGGCCAGGTGCAGTGGCTCATGCCTGCAATCCTAGCACTCAGGGAGGCCAAGGCGGGAGGATCACTTGAGGTCAGGAGTTTGAGATCAGCCTGAGTAAGAGCAAGACCCCGTCTCTACTAAAAAATAAAAAAAAATTAGCCAAGGGTGGTGGCACATGCCTGTAGTCCCAGCTACTCAGGAGGCTGAGGCAGGAGGATCACTTGAGCCCAGGAGTTTGAGGTTGCTGTGCACTAGGCTGAGGCCACAGCACTCACTCTAGCCCGTGTAATAAAGTGAGACTCTGTCTCAAAAAAAAAAAAGAGAAACTATGTTACTACCCCATTTCTCATCAAACCTTCAAGTTATTATTTTTTTTTAATTAATTTTTTTAGAGATGGGATCTGCTTATGTTGCCCAGGCTGACCTCAAACTCCTGGGCTCAAGGGATCCTCCCTCCTTGGCCTCCCAGAGTGCTAGGATTACAGGCGAGAGCCACCACACCTGGCCAGCCCTGATTCCTTTTAAATAAGAATGGGAAGCCCAGATCTGAACACTAATAGTGCTCATTGCTTTTGCTCTTGAATTTTTGTTGCTCACAGGTCCTCTCGGTGGGCAGATTCTCATGAGTGTGTGTAGTATATTGTATGTATCACATTGTGTATTATGTTTTTTGATAATTTTTATTTCATTTTTCCTCTAAGCCTTAGTTTTTCTATAACACATTGTATATTATATACATCACATTGTATACTATATATATCACACTGCATATTATATATCACATCATATACCATATCGCCCTGCATATTATATATTACATTGTATACTATATGCCACATCATATGTTTTATATACATGTAATATATCTATCATATATGATGTGTTATGTATATATACACATCTATATATTAGGTCCATATACATACACACATATATTAGGTATGTATATGTTTATATATTTCCATATCCATTTATGTATATTGAGAACCATGAATTCATAATGATACGTCAACACCTCTAGTTTTTTCCTTTCCCATATTTATACCCCTCTTCCCTGACAGTGAGAAATATGACTTCCATTTTCCTTAATTTCCTTATTTGATCAAACCCCTGTATGTTACCCATCTCCCAACTCGCTGCCTCCCCCACGTCCTCTGCACCTGGGCTCCAACTCGCTGCACCTACAGCCCTTTGCTGGGCCTGGATGTCTTGTGTGTCCCACTTGGGTGCCCCTCACTGTGCTGAGCTGGTCCCATGAGTGAATGCCCTCCTCACCCCACCAAGGTCCTGACACCCCACTCTGGACCACTATCCCCCCAATACCCCAAGCTGGCCTTGCCTGCCCCACCCCAGGGCCTAAGTACAACATTGTTCAGAACAAAGAGGGCCCAGGCGCAGTGGTTCATGCCTGTAACCCTAGCACTCTGGGAGGCCAAGGAGGGAGGATCCCTTGAGCTCAGGAGTTCAAGACCAGCCTGAGCTAGAGCATAACCCTGTCTCTACTAAAAATAGAAAAATTAGCCAGGCATGCTGGCATGTGCCATATTCCCAGCTACTCAGAAGGCTGAAACAGGAGGATTGTTCAAGCCCAGGAGTTTGAGGTTGCTGTGAGCTATGACCACGCCACTGCACTCTACTGGAGCGACAGAAAGACTCTGTCTCAAAAAAAAAAAACCAACAAAACCACTGACATAAAGTTTAAAAACTCAGCAAAAAGGACGAAGAAGCTAGGGAAGGGGAAGAATGCTTATTTGTGTTTAATGTGTTTAAATGTATCAATGTTTTCTTTTATGGACTCCGGATTTTGAGCCATAGTCACACCTAGGTTATATAGGAATTCTCTAATGTTTACCTCTCAATCTTTCATGATTTCCTATATTACACTGAAATCTTTGATCCATTTGGAGTTTACTCAGGGTGTTATTTTTTCCATTCCTTCCTTCCCCTGGGTCGACTGGGTTTTCTTTACTTTCCCCTTTTTCATATTTATTTTTTTATCGGAGTTATGTATGCACACAGTAAAGTCACAATTGCTACGTGTTCAGGTTAAACTTCCATGTGCTGTCCCATTGGCAATTGATCTCTGGAATTTAGCTGTAGCAGTGTTAACCACTGGGACAGATAAACTCTAAAATATTAGTGGTTTATACAATTGATTTTTATTCCTCGTTCACGTAAAGTCCTATCAGGGGAGAGGCAGAGGGGCGGGGACCGAGGCTGGTTGCAGCTTTGCTGTCTTAACACATGGCTCCCAAGGTCTCCCTGAGTGCGGTCACGAGGCTCCAAGATGGGCCCCAAAGATTCCCACCACCTCCTGGCATCCACACTCTGTCCGGTCCTCTCCCACCTTGTCCTGGTGTTGGTTGGCCGGTGTGCCCCATAGCATTGGGCAGCAGTGGTGAGACATCACTTCCGAGGCTAAGTTAAAAAGACTGTGGCTTCCCTCTTGGTCTCTTTCATACTTCATCACTTACTCTGGGAGAAGCTAGCTGCCAAGCCGGAAGGACGCCCAAGCAGCCTAAAGAGACACCAACAACCAGCAAGCAACTGAGGCCTCCAGCCAACGACCGTGTGCATGAGCTTGGAAGCAGATTCTCCAGCCAGTGTTGTGCCTCCAGATGGCTGCAGCCCTGGCCAACAGCTTGACTGAAAACTCGTGAGAAACCCTGAGCTAGAACCACCCAGCTAAGCCACTCCAGATTCCTGACTCTCAGAAATGGCGTGAGATAATAAAGGTTTATTTCTTAAGCTGTGAGAAATGTGAGAGTGATGTGTTACACAGCAATAGAGAATGATACCCTGGTCACTGGTACCCGCAGGCTGTGGGCAGGTGGAGGAGGGAGAGAGACCAAATTGGGACTCTTTCTGGGCCATGCCTCGATATGGAGTCGGGCTCTTTTGCTTGTGCTCCCATTGGCCAGAATGAGTCACGTGACCCTGACTACTGCAAGGGGTGCTGGGAGATGAAGTCCCTCCACTGGCACTGTGGGTTCTGCACCAGGTTCCTGGCACAGAGCTCCTAAAACCCTTATAATTTCCTGAGTGATAGGGGTGCTAAGTGCATCTTTCATTCTAATATGTGTCCCTCGAGCCCAGTTCCTGACACACAGCTCCTAAATCCCTTGGGCTCCTGGGTGGAGCTGATCCCCAGAGAGACCAAGCCAGGATTAGAAGCTCGGACTCTCAGACCCAACCCACCTGTCGTCCTCCAGGGAGGGGCGAGAAGCTGGAGTTACTCAAGCTGGGAGGATGGTGTGCCCCAACCCCACGGGGACAAAGGCTCCTATGCTCGGGACCCTTCCAGACCTTGCTGGCTGTTCCTCTGAATCTTTTATCATAACCTTTACTACATGACAAACTGGTAAACGTGTTTCCTTGAGTTCTGTGAGCTATTCTAACACATTTGCAAGCCCAAGGCGGGAGTTGTGGGAACCTTTGATTGGTAGCCAATCAGCCAAAGCACAGGTGACAACCTGGACTTCAGTTGGCATCTGAAGTGGGAATGAGCCCTTTGCCTCCAGGTAGATAGTGTCAGAACTGGACTGAATCCTGGGACACCCAGCTGAGGTCGGAGAACCACTCAGCATGGGGAAACTGCTCCCCACATCTGATCACAGAATTGTGAGCTGAGCATGAGGACAGAGATATATGGTTTTTCCTAGATCAGCACTATGGGAACACAGATTCCTGGTGGTCAACTGGCCTTCGCTTAACACGGCCACTTCCACTGCCGGGGCAATTCTGACCTCCCTATCACGGCCCAGCTCAAATGCCACATGTTTGAAGAGACCATTCTCAACCCATCAGCCCAGCCCACCCCTCCAAGCCAACTCTCTGATGACTAGATTCTCACCAAAGTGTGCAGGATTAGGGTTAGGGTTGGGTTTACCGCTAAATGCATCTGATTCACCATCCGCCTACATCCTGCCCCCAGCCCTTCTTCCTGGGTCATTAAAAGTGCTCTCTCTCCAGGCCAGGCGCGGTGCCTCACGCCTGTAATCCTAGCACTCTGGGAGGCCGAGGTGGGTGGATCGTTCTGAGCTCAGGAGTTCGAGACCAGCCTGAGCAAGAGCGAGACCCCATCTCTACCAAAAATAGAAAGAAAATTAATTGGACAGCTAAAAATATATACAGAAAAAATTAGCCGGGCATGGTGGCACATGCCTGTAGTCCCAGCCAGTCGGGAGGCTGAGACAGTAGGATTGCTCGAGCCCAGGAGTTCGAGGTTGCTGTGAGGTAAGCTGACGCCACGGCACTCGCCCCAGGCAAGAGAGTGAGACTCTGTCTCAAAAAAAAAAAAAAAAAAAAGTGCTCTCTCTCCCAAATGGCTGGTCCCCACTCTGCAGGCTTTGAAGCTGGTACTTTTACTGACCACACATGCATGGGCCATGAACGATGATAAGACCTCGGGGAATGATAAGACTCCATGGATTGTAAGGTCCCCCTCAACTGCATGTCCCTTAAATAGATGGCACAGGACACGCCACACAGTCTACCTGTTTGCAGTCCATTTTGCCTTTTCATGGCATGCAAGCTAGCAGGAGACTGCTTTAATTATGCAGACAGGGCTGCAATTTGGAGCCTCAAGACTCTGAAATACTCAAGGTGGAAAAAAAAATTCAGCTGGGTTTGAAATCCACTTGCCTCACCCCAAGAACTTTCAACATTGGTTTTTTTCATGAAGGAAAAAGGAAAAACATTAGATGAATTTCCAACCTGCTTGCTCTGAAATAGAACATAAATACATAATACACGCACACATAAATAAACCATAAAGGCACGGTACATGAGTTTCCTAGAGTGACTGTAAAACATTACCACAAATTTGGTAGCTTAAAACAACAGAATTTTATTTTCTCACAGTTCTGGAGGCCAGAAGTCCAAGATCGGTATCACTGAGTCAGTACTGAGGTGTCACCAGGGCTGTGCTCCCTCCAGGTGCTCTGGGGGCAAATCTGTTCCTGGCCTCTCCCAGCCTTCGGTGGCTGCCAGCGTTCTTGATTTGAGGCCACATCACCCCAATCTTCAAAGCCGGCATCTCCAAATCTCTCTCCGGTCCATCTCTCTTCCGTGCGTGTCAAATCTCCCTCTGCCTCTAGCTCATAAGGATACGTGTGGCTGCATTTGGGATAATCTCCCATCTCAACAGCCCTAATTTAATCACATCTACAAAGACTCTTTTTTGCCATATAAGGTAACATTCACTGGTTCCAGGGATTAGGATTTGGCTATCATTTAGGGGGGCACTTTTTAGCCTACCACATACAATTTTTCTTTTGAGACAGAGTCTTGCTCTGTTGCCCTGGCTAGAGTGCTGTGGCATCAGCCTAGCTCACAGCAACCTCAAACTCCTAGGCTCAAGCTATCCTCCTGCCTCATCCTCCCGAGTAGCTGGGACTACAGGCATGTGCCACCATGCCCGGCTAATTTTTTGTTTCTATTTTTAGTTGACTGGCTAATTTCTTTTTTTTTTTTTTTTTTTTTTTTGAGACAGAGTCTCACTTTCTTGCCTGGGGCGAGTGCCGTGGCATCAGCCTAGCTCACAGCAACCTCAAACTCTGGGCTCGAGCAATCCTACTGTCTCAGCCTCCCGAGTAGCTGGGACTACAGGCATGAGCCACCATGCCCGGCTAAATTTTTCTATATATATTTTTAGCTGTCCAATTAATTTCTTTCTATTTTTGGTAGAGACGGGGTCTCGCTCTTGCTCAGGCTGGTCTCGAACTCCTGAGCTCAGGACAATCCGCCCGCCTCGGCCTCCCAGAGTGCTAGGATTACAGGCGTGAGCCACCGCACCCGGCCCTAATTTCTTCTATTTTTTGTAGAGACGGGGTCTTGCTCTTGCTCAGGCTGGTCTCAAACTCCTGGCCTCAGGAGATCCTCCTGCCTCGGCCTCCCAGAGTGCTAGGATTACAGGCGTGAGCCACCACGCCCAGCCGTACCACGTACAATTTGAGAAATAATTATGAAGCAAACTCCAGAGTCACAACCATCCAGGTCAAACAATAGAACATTGATACCCTCTCTCCTCCTTTCCAATCACAGCTTCTCCCCACACACTGGAGGAAAATCCCAGTTTATGATAACCTTGTCTTTGCTCTGCTGTGTAGTGTTATCTTGGTAGGCTTCCCTGACATGACAGTCAAGTTAGCTGTTAAATTTAGTAAATATAATTTCAAATGTCATAAAGTTATAAATGGCTGTTGGAAAGGTTTTTAAATGTGTTTGCCATATACATGTGTAAACGAAATGTCTTGTCAATTATGACTATAAAGAACTTGAGGAGATCATTGGAAACATTATTAAGAATTGCTTGTAGTTAATCAAGTATAACCTGATTTTCTTTTTTTTTTTTTTTTTTGAGACAGAGTCTCACTTTTTGCCCGGGCTAGAGTAAGTGCCGTGGCGTCAGCCTAGCTCACAGCAACCTCAAACTCCTGGGCTCAAGTGATCCTCCTGCCTCAGCCTCCCGAGTAGCTGGGACTACAGGCATGTGCCACCGTGCCCAGCTAATTTTTTCTATATATTTTTAGTTGGCTGATTAATTTCTTTCTAATTTTAGTAGAGACGGGGTCTCACTCTTGCTCAGACTGGTTTCGAACTCCTGAGCTCAAACGATCCACCCGCCTTGGCCTCCAAGAGTGCTAGGATTACAGGCGTGAGCCACCGCACCCGGCCCTGATTTTCTTTTAAGAGACAGAGTCTTGCTCTGTTGGCCAGGCTGGAGTGCTGTGGTGCAGTCGTAGCTCACGACAACCTCAAACTGCTGGCCTCAAGCAATTCTCCTGCCTCAGCCTCCCAAGTAGCTGGGACTACAGCATAGGCCACCATGCCAAGCTAGTTTTTCTTTTCTTTTCTTTCTCTCTCTCTCTTTTTTTTTTTTTTTTTTTTTTTTTGGAGATTGGGTCTTGCTGTGTTGCCCAAACCAGTCTCAAACTCCTGGCCCCCAGGTATCCTCCCACCTTGGCCTCTCAAAGTGCTGGAATTACAGGTGTGAGCCACCACCCCCACCCCCATAACCTGATAATTTTTTAAAGTTATATCACAGAAATAAGCTCAGGTTTCTCATTAATTTTTGAAAAAACACGGTATTTTCCATGACATTTTGAAGACCATGTTATTGTATATTTTATACATATCTAATATTTAATGTCTTCTCTAGGCTCTGTGCTCTATTTTTCCTATTATAATTAAAGTGGATGTTCATAAACGTTTTACCAAGCCCTTCATAGATGTCCCTCAATCTCCTCCATTTACCCTGTGGGCGAAGACCATCTTCATGTTTGATGATTCCTTCAGACTCACAGCACTCAGAAAAGTGTTATACTCATGGTTACAGTTTTATTACAGCAAAGAGATATAGATTAAAATCAGCCAAGGGACACTGTTGGTGGGAATGTAGATTAGCACAGCCTCTGTGGAGATCAGAATGGAGATTTCTCAAAGAACTAAAAGTAGATCTACCATTCAGTCCTGCAATCCCACTACCGGGGAGCTACCCAAAGAAAAAGAAATCATTATGTCCAAAAAGAGACCTGCGGTTTATGTTTATTGCACACAGCACAAATCACAATGGCAAAGATATGAAATCAACCTAAGTGCCCGTCAACCAATGAGTGGATAAACAAATGTGGTACACACACACACACACACACACACACACACACACACTATAGAGTACTACTCAGCCATAAGAAAGAATGAAATAATGTTTTTTGCAGTAACTTGGATAAAACTGGAGGCCATTATCCTAAGTGAAGTAACTCAGAAGCAGAAAAATAAATGCCACATGTTCCCACTTATAAGTGGGAGCTCAACTCTGTCTACACAAGGACACGTGGAGTGGTATAAGGGACATTGGAGACTCAAACGGGGGGGGGGGAATGGGAGGGGCCAAGGGATGAAAAGTTGCCTGTGGAGTACAATGTACACTATTTGGGTGATGGCTACACTGAAAGCCCACACTTCACCACTATGCAATACATACGTGTAACAGAATTCAACTTGTACCCCCTAAATCTATTTTTTAAAAATCAGCCCAGGGAAAAAGTGCATTGACAGAGTCCAGGAGAGACCAGGCATGAGCTTCCAGTTGTTCTCTGCCAGTGGAGTCCTACAGACAGTGCTTGATTCTCCCAACATTGCTGTATGACAGTGTGCAGAGTGTTGCCAACCAGGGAATCTCACCCAAGATCTTAGGGTCCAGAGTTTTTAATAGGGGTTGGTCATGTGGGCCTGGCAGCACTCCAGCTGCCCTCTCCAGAGGTTAAATTGAAACAGTGTAGCCTAAGGCTCCCACCGTAAATCACATTGTAAGCACAGATTATCTGGCATGGCCCAAGGCTCCAGGTAAACCAGGACACTCTTATCAGCGGGACATTAGAGGTTATTCTCCCAGGAGCTAGTCAAGAGCAGATCAGTTGTTTGAAATATGCAGGGTTTGGACAACCCAGGCCTGCTGAGTTAACTCTTGACTGCACAAATGTCTCCCCTAATAACTTTGTGGTTTACATTTCTTATCATAAAGAAGATGTAAGCAATTTCTTTTTTTACCAAGGCCTCCATCGCTGTCCCCAAATCCCCTCCATTTACCCCGTAGGTAATACAAATATTGTCATTTGCTTTGTAAACATGAAAAGGTTGGTGGGTGCAGCTCTAGACTATTTCTTTCTCCCAGACCCTAAGTGTCGACTTTATGGCCTTGCTCCTGCTCTCCAGGGAGGGTCACAGGTAGGGATGGGGGAGGGAGGGCTGGTCCCTGTTTGGCCCGAAAGTCAACTGCTCCCGCCACATTGCTGTCAGTTCCTATACACACCAAAAAAAACCAACAACACTTTTGCCCTAAAGTGTGTTTCAGGCAGCTGAAAACCTACAGCTACATAAAATTTCTGTCTTTGACACATGACTTCCTCAAGTAGGCTGAGTTCCAAAGGCAGAATTTCTTCATCCTCAGAGGAACCTTGGTCACTGATTGGATAATGCCCATCAAGATCATTAAGGATAATCTTATTTAGTTAAAGTTAACTGTTTGTAGAGGTTAATCACATCTCAAAGATGTCTTTGCAGCAATACTTAGGTTAGTGTTTGACTGAATAACTGGGGACTCTAGCCCGGCCCAGCTGACACATAAACTGAGCATGAAAATTAGCCAAGTGTGGTGGCACCTGCCTGTAGACCCAGCTACTCGGGAGGCTGAGGCAGGAGGATCGCTTGAGCACAGGAGTTGGAGGCTGCAGTGAGCTACAATGATGCCAGGCCACTCAAGCCTGGGCAGCAAACAGAGTGAGACTCTGTCTCAAATAATAATAATAATATTGTCTTGATGTTAATATCTTAGTTTTGACAAATGCACCAGGATATGTAAGATGTTTACACTAGGGAAGCTGCTGAAAGGGTATAGGAACGGTCTGCACTATCTTTGTGATGTTTTTGTGAATCTAAAATTATTCCAAGTTTAAACCAGGCACGGTGGCTCCCAACTATAATCCCAGCACTTTGGAAGACTGAGAGGTGGGAGGATCCCTTGAGGCCAGGAGTTCAAGTCCAGCCTGGGCAGCATAGCAAGACCTGTCTCACAAAAAAAATGTTAAAAGATTCCAAATTTGGCTGGGCGCGGTGGCTCACGCCTGTAATCCTAGCACTCTGGGAGGCCGAGGCAGGCGGATTGTCCTGAGCTCGGGAGTTCGAGACCAGCCTGAGCAAGAGCAAGACCCTGTCTCTACCAAAAATAGAAAGAAATTAATTGGACAGCTAATATATATAGAAAAAAATTAGCCGGGCATGGTGGCACATGCCTGTAGTCCCAGCTACTCGGGAGGCTGAGACAGTAGGATTGCTCGAGCCCAGGAGTTTGAGGTTGCTGTGAGCTAAGCTGACGCCAAGGCACTCGCCCCAGGCAAGAGAGTGAGACTCTGTCTCAAAAAAAAAAAAAAAAAAAAGATCCCAAATTTAAGTTTATTTTTAGAAAATCAGCACATCACCAAAATGGAAAGACAGCACACACACAAAACTAAAGTAAATTAAAATAAAAACATAACTGAAAATATCAAGTGTCAGCCAACAACCAAAACCTTCAGACATGCCTGTTGGGGGTGACTTAATCAGTACAACTGTCAATCAGTACATGCTAACACTGGACGTATTCATAAACCCACAAATTCATCAACAGTGGAATGGGTAATGCACAAACTGTATCTGCAATGAACAAACTATAACTGTACAAACAGCATGAAAAAAATCTCACAAAACGGCCTGAGGCTTGAGTGAAAGGTCATATTTTATTTCTCTTTCGTCTGTCAAACATGGCTGGTAGGGGTGTCAGTTGATACAACCAGTCTATCAGCAAATCCTGTCGGTGTGACCTTCCAAGGAACCCAGAATCCGAGCACCTCTTGCCACCCCTACACGCGACCAAGCCGCCATCACGCCCACTGGGACCATTCAGTGCCCACCCTGGGCGCAGATGTCCTCTCTAACCCTCCCAGCAAGCTTATGTGGGAGGCGCTATTATTATTCCCATTTTATAGATGGGGAAACAGAGGCACAGAGAGATGTCGTTTTTCCCAAATTCACACAGCTAGAAAACGGAGGAGCTGGAATTTAAACCCAGAAAGTCTAGCTTCAAAGTCCACGTTCCTTTTTTTTTTTTTAATCGAGACAGAGTCTCACTCTGTCATCTGGGCTAGAGTGCCGTGGCGTCAGCCTAGCTCACAGCAACCTCAAACTCCTGAGATCATGCGATCCTCCTGCCTCAGCCTCCGGAGTAGCCCGACTGCACGTGTGGGCCACTACGCTCGGCTAATTTTTTCTAATTTTGGTAGAGACGGGGTCTCTCTATGTTGCTCAGGCTGGTCTCTAACTCCTGACCTAAGTGATGCTCCTGCCTCGGCCTCCCAAAGTGCTCGGATTACAGGCGTGAGCCACTGTTGGCCCCAAACCACTGTTTCTTAAACATCACCTAAAGGCAGTCTTCCCGAACACTTATCCCTTGAGATGTTTGTCAGTTTTTATAACGGCATAAAGATGTTTTTAACCACTCACGCCTTGTGTGTGTCTTGCATGTTGGATACTTGCCCTGAAAACTGCCTCTTTCCGCCTTTGAGACTTTATGTCCAACAATGACCGCCAGGTGGCGCCGCGGGCACCTCGCCCCAGCGCCCGAACCAGAACCCGCTGTGCTCTGTGATTGAGATTTATTTACCCGTACTTTAAACCTTTAGTTTTCTTTCCCTAAGTTTTTAAAATACTTTTAAAGTTTTCAACTGTGGTAAAAACACATGACATAAAATTTACCACCTTAACCATTTTTAAGTGTACAGTTCAGTGTTAACTATATCATCTTTCCCTCCATTTAACTGTATTCACTATTTTTTTCTTTTAATATAGAATATGTCTATAGATACTTTTTTTTTCGATAGAGATGACGTTACCAAAAGTTTGGCACTTGTCCCTGAGGCTCCATCAGAAGAATGAGGACAAGTGGTTTAAGGAGAAGGAAAGAGTTTTATTAATTTGCCGGCAAATGAGGGGGACGGAGATGGAGACTCCTGTCTGAAACGCCATCGTCGCCTTCCGAGCAGAGGTACAGAGCGTTTAAAGGTGCTGATTCACCCCATCTTTGACTAAGACGTTAATCCCATCTTCAGCTAAGACGCTCTCGTGACCTCCGCCCAGACAATTCCCTTGAGACATCTCCTATGGCACAAGGAACAAACGACATTCCCCCCACCCCGTCTGAGACAGGGATGCAGGTCCTAGTTCTCCAAAAGGAGTGGGGGATGTTTTAAAGAGACATAGAACATTTTTGCCATTTCTTCTGTGACAATAGGGGCCTCACTCTATTGCCCAGGCTGGTCTTGAACTCCTGGCCTCAAGCAATCCACTCACCTCAGCCTCCTAAAGTGCTGGGATCATTAAAGGAATAAGCCACCACACCTGGCCTCCCCTAAATATCTTATTTGCCTTAAAGAGTAAGCAAATGAAGTGATCATGGCGAACAAACATTCTGGCGCTGTCCCACAGAATGCCCAGGTCACACAGAAACAACCTGTACTCTTTTTAAACGTCTGCAAATGCAAGATAAGAAACAAAGTGCTTTTACAAGATGAGCAGCAAAACCAACTCTCAATGCCTGCTTGCTCATAGACGGCAGTTTTCAAACCCTTTGGTCTCAAGACCCTTTTATACTCTTAAAAATCATTGGGGACCCCCAAGAGCTTTAGTTTATGTAGGTTACATGTATCAATGTTTACAGAATTGGAAATTAAAACAGAAAATTTACAACATATTAATTCATTTTAAAATAACAAAACCTGGGCCGGGCACGGTGGCTCACGCCTGTAATCCTAGCGCTCTGGGAGGCCGAGGTGGGCGGATTGTTTGAGCTCAGGAGTTCGAGACCAGCCTGAGCAAGAGTGAGACCCCCTGTCTCTACTAAAAAAAAAAAAATAGAAAGAAATTAATCAGACAACTAAAAATATATAGAAAAAATTAGCCGGGCATGGTGGCACATGCCTGTAATCCCAGCTACTCGGGAGGCTGAGGCAGGAGGATCGCTTGCGCCCAGGAGTTTGAGGTTGCTGTGAGCTGGGCTGACGCCATGGCATTCACTCTAGCCAGGGCAACAGAGTGAGACTCTGTCTCAAAAAAAATAAAGAATAAAAAAATAACAAAACCTGCTGGGCACAGTGGCTCTTGCTTGTAATCCCAGCACTTTGGGAGACTGAGGCAGGAGGGTCACTTGAGGCCAGGAGTTCGAGACCAGCCTGGGCAACATAGTGAGATTCCCATCTCTACAAAAAACAAAAAAATTAGCCAGGCATTGTGGTGCACACCGGTAGTCCCAGCTACTCAGGAGGCTGAGGCAGGAGGGTCACTTCATTAGAGCAGGTGGCAAGTTAGGCATGAGCACGGGAGGAGGGAATAGAAAAGTTAATTAACTGGCTTGAACAAACAGCCCTTAAAGAAGAAGAAAACAGCCATTGATTTCCCAGCGTTGTGCAGGTATAAAGTGACCTTTCCCCCATTATATCACAATCGTAATAAATTAACATTGTGGTTTTGACCCCTCCTTGTGCGAAAACAGGGAAACTATGAGTAAGAACAGAACGAGCACTGAACACCGCCCCCGCCCCCCCAGCCTTCTTTGACATCAACAAACAAAAATGCAACCACTCAAGGTTCGGAGCAGTTGCTCTTTTGGGGCCCGCCTGCTTGCTTTCTTGGGAGAGCACTTTCGCTCTGCACAAGCCTTTCTTAAGCCTGTCCACGTTCACTTAATAAACGCCACTATTGCTCGGTTGTGTGCGTGCATGACCTTAAATTCTTTTCTGTGACATTAGCAAGAACCTTTATGCCTATGACAACTTGAGCCCAGGAGTCGGAGGCCAGAGTGAGCTATGATTGTGCCACAGCACTCCAGCCTGGGGAACAGAGTGCAGACTCTGTCTCTAAAACATAAAATTTAAAAAAAAAAGCGTCTAGCTTAGGTCTTCATTTGCAGCCCAGTCACCAGCCAGCCACTGAACTGGGTACTCTTGAGTCAGGAATTCTCCCTGGGCACAGTCGGCTCTAGCCACAAGGAAACAAAAAGAAGCAAAGAAACTTTGGCTGCAAGTCGTTAGGTCTGGAGCCAAGAGGGAGACACACGAAGCCTCATGTGTAGCAAAATGCTGTTTATTTTGAACATCTGGGTGCAGACAGGTGGAGGCTGAAAAAAGCATCCACCAGAGAAAAGGGAAGAGCTTTGGGTTTTATAGAAGGTTTTTCTGGGAAGAGTAAATAAATCCTTTTCAAACAACCAGGAGGGATAAGGAAAGTAAGCTCCCTCTTGCATTCCATTCCTTTATCTCCCTAGGGTCTGGCAAAGGCCATGAGCCTAATACACCCCTAGGAAGGGGGAGCGGTGGGTTTTGTAGGAGGTTTGGATGGAAGTGTGGGGAGGGTGAATTCTTCAAGCCTAACACAAGTCACCAAACAAACTGCAAATAACGAAGGACAAATAATCTGGCAAAAGCTTAAACAGGTTTTCAGTTTGACTTTTTAAAAACAAAACAATCCAAAAAGCAGAGGTTTCCTGGGAGGAGCCCGGGACTTAGCATCTTAGTGCACTGCCACTTGCAGTGTGAGGGCAGCAGCAGGCTTTGTGAGCACAAAATGGCTGCAGCAGCTCCAAGCATCGCTCTTCCATGTAATCAACAGCAAAAGGAGGTAGAGAAGGAGAGGGAGCCCTTCTAGATTCTTTATCAAGGGAAGAAATCTTCACAGAGGCCAGCTGGCAAATTTCCCTTTGGGTCCCCTTGGCCCATAACCTTTCCTTGAGCAATCATTGACAAAAAAGGAAGGGGAGGGAGGATGTGGCAATGGGCTGCTAAATTGGAATTTCAGTCCCAAAGCCGCTGGCTGCTGGATGGGCCGCAGACCATGTCTGCCAAATAGTCCCACAGGGCCTTCCTCCAGCAAAGTGGATCACAGAGATAAAGTGACACGCCCAAAGTCACACAGCAAGCAGATAAGGGAAGCAGGTGTTTGAATCCAGATCCGCAACTGGCCATGCCCAGTCCTAAAGCCCGGTGGCTCTTTCTACACCTCCGCATAGCAATTATTAAAGTGTGCGTGGGTGAGGGGGCCAAGATTAGGACACACAGAGCCACGCAGAGGCGTGACAGGGACTGTTTTACAAACTTCTTGATGTTCAGTCCCTCCAGCAGTGGAGAGTATGGCGCCTCACTCCACGCCCACCAGGGCTGCCATCTGCAGTACCGGCTGAGGGCGCTGGGGAGCCCTGCCAGGGCTGTGAGCACGAGGGCGGGGGGCAGATCTGGGTGTAGAAAGACCCCTCTGGGGCCACTTAGGGAACAGACCGGAGGCTGGGACAAGAGTGCAGACATAAGACAAGACCCGAAGCCAGAGCCGAGGGGACAAAGACAGGGACAGACAGAGCAGAGTTAGGGGGCAGGAGCAGCAGGGCTTGAAGACTGATGGGCTTTGAGAGAAAGGGGTAGAATGCTGAGGGGACTGGCCTAGTGACGGCGTGTACGGTGGGACTGTCCCCAAGATGGGAAAGTAGGGAGGGGCGGGGTGGGGTGGGGGAGAAGTGGAAAGCTCTCCCAGGTTGCAGAAACAGCCAGGACCCTGAGTGCTCAGGTTACTGGATCTCTGGTTTAAGATCCCGGGGTCCCAAAGTGCAGCACTGGAGAAGACAGGTCAAGTCTTGTTCTTTGGCCTTTTATTTCAAAATTGCAGCAAAGAGAAAAAATACTCAAAGGCAGCACCCGGGGTCCAGCCTGAGAACGGGGAGATGCAGGGTCCGAGCCAAAGCGCATCCTTAGCCCCACGACAAGGAGAAACAGGGGGCCCTGACCCCCGAGGCCCGAGACGCGGGGCTGGTGGCCAAGACGCCTGGGTCCGGCCGTTATGGCTTTGGGAGTGTAGCGACCACGCCGGGGCGCCAGAGACCCAGGCGTCCGGTCCCCCGGCCTTTTACTTATTGCACTTCAGGTGAGTCATTGGAAGGGAGGCGAGAGCCGGCGTGATTGGATGCTCCATACAGGTCGGTGGGTCCGAAAGGTGGTTGAGCTCGGTACGCATGGTCACACCCGGAGCATCCACTCGTGGGCGCTCGTTCCGTACTGCAGGACGACCGAGGCGGCGCGTGAGGGGCAAGCCGCACGGCAGCTCCCAGCAGGCCCTGCGGCGCCCCAGGCTGAGTGCCTACACAGTTGCGCCCCGCGGCCTCATGGGAAATGTAGTCCACCTCCCGGAGGCCCGCCCACAACCCCAGGAGGAGGAATGAGCCAAGGCGGCGCAGAGGCTTAGGGGAGATGTAGTTCCGAAGGGAGGAGTATTGTAAGGCCCGGAAGGCTATCGGAAAAACTTGTTTTCCGCTGAGAAGTCCCGGGTAGTCAGGGGAAGTGCAGTTCTAGCTCCCGAGCGCTGGCAAAGGAGCCCAGAGGTCTCAGGACGATACCTTGGCTCCGAAGCACGGGAATACCTCCAGAGGCTCACGCGAGGAACCATGCTTGCGCCAGGAAGGGGGCCCAGGGCCAGGGCTCACAGGAGGAAGATTTCTCAGGCCAAAGGGATCTCCCAGGGCTCCAGGGAATCTCAGGAGGCCGACTTATGTGGCCAGAGGGCTGGCTAGGGTCCCAGAGGTTCATGGAAAGGGGGTCTCTCCCATGAGAAGGATACCCAGGGGCCGCAGAGACTCGGGAAGTGGGGTTCTCAAGCCAGAGAGCTAGCCCAGGGCTCCACCAGCGCACAAGAAAGGGTTATTTAGCTCCCAGGGGTGTTCCAGGCCACAGAGGTTCATGGAAAGCCAACTCAGCCCGGGCCTAGACAGAAGGGCCATTATCTGTCCCTGGGACTATTGTGGGGGGTGGGGGGAGAGCGGCTCTCAGTCCAGAGGCTCATGGGACGTGAACTTCTCTGGGGAACAAGCATCCGGCCCACTTCCCCGCTCCCTGCACCTCACCTGGATCGCCTTCAGCTCCTTCTGGAAGCGGAGGATAAGCTCAGGCCCATTTTTCATGGTGGGAATGTGGAAGTGCTGGGGAAGAAGGCGCAGTGAGGACCGGGCCCCTCCCCCTCTCTCCCACTCCCGGTGGCGGCCGTGCCTCACCTGGCCTTGGTACAGGATTTGGTGCACAGGGCAGACCTGGCATGCGGTGCCTGAGCCAAAGACTTCCCGCACCCGGCCCTCGTCCAGCGCCTGCAGTAACTCCTTCATGGTGATCGTGCGCTCTGCTACCCGGAACTCGCCCTGCAGGGTGAGGGGAAGAGACACATGTCCTGGAGGGCTGCCCCTGCAGACCTCTGCCTCTCCCTCCCTAAGGATGCCTAGAAAGAGGCCCAAGGGGAGGGAGGAGGAGGGGAGCAGAGACGCCCCAGTGTGCCCCAGCCCCCACCATAGGCCCCTGATGCCCCCGCCCCAGGTACTCCACCACCAGAAGCCACCACGCCCTCACCCAGGTCTGAGCCAGTTCCAGCAGACTCTGTCTGACCACTCCAGGCAGGATGACACCATCCAGCGGGGGGGTCACCAGCTCCAGCACTAGGTCAGGTGTTGGGGGTGAGATGTTACCTAACACGCCCTTCCTCTTAGGAGCCACAACCCCCAGAATCCCTGGGGCCTGTAACCTGCCAGGAATTATAGTACCACCCACTTCCACCAGGGCTTGGGTTGGGTCATGGGTGGGCTCACCCCCGTCCTCATGGGTCCAGTAGATGAAGATGTTCATGGTGCCCACCTCGGTGAGCTGGTGGTCAGGCCCATACAGCCAGAGGACCTGCTCGCAACCCTTCTTTTTTGCCTCCTCTTGCACTAACACCGTGGGCCCGTAATTCCTGGTGGGTGGCAGCCTGGTTGGAGAGGGCAGGGGACCCCCATCCTTCCCCACACGAGGGCTGCCCCTACCCTCCCCAGCCCACAGCCCCTCTGTGCCTCCCCAGTGCCCAGCACAGAATCCCTGGCCATTAGTTTGGCATCAAGACCCTGGTTGGTGCATCCTCCTTTTCCCGCCTCTTCCCTTCTCCAGATGGCAAGAGCACCACTGTTTCCTCTGTCAACATCGTCTTCCTCCCTTCATCATGACCAAATCCCCAACTGTCCTTCAAACCATTTCTGATGTCACCTCTCAAAGGGGTGTCCACACCTCCAGGCTGGCTGCTGGAGTGAACTGGGCTACCTCAATGATTTTCTGTATCACCTTATTTTATCACCTTGTCTCTCAGCCAGAGATGACCTCGCCCCTCACCAGCTAACATGCCTCCTATGGCTCCCTGTTGCCCCAGGACAAGATCTCAGCCCTACCTGGTGTTCTAAGCCTGGCCTGGGTCTGTGAGTGCTTGTAAAGCCTTTTGCAAAAACCAGACATATTTTTCTTTCCAGAACACCTTCTGTGATCCTATCTCCTCTATCGCCAAACATGTGCCTCCCCCCAAGGTAAAAAATTGTTCACCATCTTTTGTACCCAGGAAACCAGCTCCTTGCAACTCATCGGACTCAGCTGAAGTGTCACCTCCGTGAAGCCTTTCACAATGCCCTGGGCCACCTCGGTCACGGAACATGCAGCCCTGGATATTGGGCTCCCGATACCCCCGGTGGGGGAGGGAGACCAATGAGCTAAGTGTAAATTTCATTTCTGGAGGCTTCCAAGGAGTAGTCCTGGTTTCCCCACTGACCTCCATCCAGTCCCTTCCCATCTCTGAGCCCATTTATCCATCGGGAGGATAACCCCCATCCCTCCTGCCACAGTCTGTGGTCACAGGAATACAGCGCTTAGCACTGAGCTGGGTACATCAGGGTGCCAATGATGTCACACCCCATGTGCCCATGGGAGACATACCGGGAGGACAAGAGCCACCCAGAAACATACTCAAAAGCACAGGCACTAGACCCTATGTCTCTGACACCCTGTGCACCAGACGTTCTGAGTGTGGGGGTGCTACTTACCCCCCTAGCTTGTAGTTGCCGACCCCTCCCACCCAGGCCCGGATGAACCCTGGGTCGGCCAGGAGGGAGACTGGGGTCACGGAGTCTCCGGGGAAGTACGAGCCCACGGGGCAGAGGATGACGTACAGGAGGGCTTGCGTGGGGTGGCTGACACCCAGCGACGGCTGCGATGGGCAGAGGGGCGGCATCAGGAGTCCAGGCCCCCAGCCCCCCGCTTCAGAATCCACCTCCGAAGCCCGGTTCTCAGCCCCAGCCCCAGCCCCGGCAGCCGGGCCCACCTCGTTCCCGATGAGCACCGGCCGCACGTAGAGGCTGGTGCCGGCGCTGTCGGGCACCCAGTCCTTGTCCACTTCGACGAGCCGGCGGATGCACTCGAGCAGCTCGCCCTTGTCGAAGCCCTGGCGGGGTTGCGGGCGAGTCAGGGGCTTGCCGCCTGTGCCCCCCGCGCCCTCCCCGCGCCCGCGGGCCCTCACCGGCAGGCAGAGGCGCAGGGCCGAGCGCAGCATCCGGTCCATGTTGAGCCAGGGGCGGAAGAGGCGCACCTGCCGGTCCCTGCCTTTGAACGCCTTCAAGCCCTCAAAGAGCTGCAGGGACAGGCGTGCCGGAGGCTCAGGGCTCTGAGACCTCCCCAGGCCGTCATGGAGAGACAGCGACAGACACCAAGGCGGAAAGAGACAGACACAGAGAGATGGAGACAGAGACGGAGGGCACTGGGGAGAGATGAGCACCTGAGACGCAGAGCTGGAGAGACACACAGACAGACAGACAGACAGACAGACAGGCAAAGACAAAGAGACAGAGACCTCAAAAGGCACAGGACAGAAACCAGAGTGAGCGGAGCAGAGAGAACGCCCTGCTTAAACCCTTTCCACGTTCCTGGGACTAGTTTTCAGGATGATAACGTGTGGAAGTTTTTAACTGACGAAGCAGGGTGCTGGGGGACTGGGGGATCTAACATTCCACTTCGGTTTGGAATTTCCCGTAAAAATAAAAAAACTTCTTAAAATATAAAAAAATTAAAATTCCTCCCGTTCTAGCTCTCTGCCTGCTGCTTCCCTGTTGCCCCGCCGTGGCCGCCTCCTGCTCGCAGGGTTCGGGTCCTCTGCTTGGAAACTCTCCTCCTCGCTTCCCCTTCTGCCTTCCAACTCGTCTCCCAGGGCTCAGCTTAAGTGTCCGTAGGCTGTGGCGTAGCCCTCACCCCCACACAGGCCAGGGGACCCCGATCGCTGCCCCACGCTTCCGTGTCTGCTCGTTCAATGTCCACTGCGCTCCACACCAGAGGAGCCCGGGGCAGGGACCCTGTTTGACATGTTTGCCAGAGGAACGCGCCTGCACACCGCCCCCGCCCCCGCCACCGACCCTCACCTCCAGTCCCCTGCACCCAGGGCAGTGCTCGGCACATAGTGGGCTTTTGTTGAATGAATGAATGAACGGAGGAATGAAGAATGGAAAACAAACAAAAATAGCCAAGATATTTTGGGAGAAAAAAACAAAACCCACAAGAATAGTAAGGATTAATGGGGGGGAGGGAGTAGTAGCCCTATGAGACAGTGCAACAGATTATAAACCTACAATACTTAAAAGAGTGACACTGGTATATGACTGAGCGATGGAGTAGATAACCGAATATCCATCTAGAAAAAAATTAAATTAGATCCCGACTTCATACTTCATAGCAGAAAAAATTCCAGGTAGCTTAAAAATTTTAAAGAGCCGGGCGCGGTGGCTCACACCTGTAATCCTAGCGCTCTGGGAGGCCGAGGCGGGCGGATCGTCCTGAGCTCAGGAGTTCGAGACCAGCCTGAGCAAGAGCGAGACCCCGTCTCCACCAAAAATAGAAAGAAATTAATCGGACAGCTAAAAATATATATAGAAAAAATTAGCCGGGCATGGTGGCACATGCCTGTAGTCCCAGCTACTCGGGAGGCTGAGACAGTAGGATCGCTTGAGCCCAGGAGTTTGAGGTTGCTGTGAGCTAGGCTGACGCCACGGCACTCACCCCAGGCAAGAGAGTGAGACTCTGTCTCAAAAAAAAAAAAAAAAAAAAAA
>RJWJ010028402.1:0-21424 GCA_004363605.1 Indri indri | reverse complement strand
GTGATATTAGTTATTGCTTATCTATTGCTGTGTAACAAATTATCCCCAAATTTAGCAGCTGAAAGCAACGAACATTTATCATCTCACACAATGCTAACACTCTGAAAGTCCCGATTCTGGTAGTGGCTTAACAGGGTGGCTGTCAGGATCTCTCCTGAGGTTGCAGTGAAGCTGATGGCTTTGAGGTCATCTGAAGGCTTGACTAGGGTTGGAGGATCCGCTTTCTAAGCTTACCCACGTGGCTATTGGAAAGAGGCCTCACTTCCTTATCACACGAACTTCTCTAGGGCTGTTCATGACATGGTAGCGGGCTTCCCTGGGAGTGGTTGACCCAAGAAGAAAATGAGCAATCCGAATGGCAACCGTAATGTCTTTTATAACCTAATCTCCAAAGTGACATGCCATCAATTCTGTCATAGTCTGTTGATAACACAGACTAATCCTGCAACAATATAAGAGGAAACTCCAAAAAGATGAGAATACTAGGAGGCAGGGGTAATTGGGGCTGTCTTGGAGGTAATAGTAATAGTTTCTGCCTCATAAGTTTATTAGGGACAGTAAATGGCAATGCAGGTAAAGTAGTAAGCACAGTGCCTGGTATATGGTAAGTGTTGCTCCATTTAATAATGCTTGGTGTATGTGTAAGTACCATCTTGTATATATTTAATAGAATGAGAAACTATCCACAGTTGCCTAAAAGAACTGTGCCTATAGAGAACTATTATGTTCCTCTTATTTCAAGATTTTCTGCCGGTGGCTAATATCATGCCTTATAACTTGATTTTTAATAACTTTGCTTATAGAGGCTCATCTGTTCTTACTTGCCTATCCCCCCCTGCTAATTTTCAGGAAGTGTCTTACTTGCAACCTGTAGTCCCCTACCCCTGCCCCCATTTCTGAAGCTCTCCGGTTCGATTGAGTAGCTAAAAGACGCAAATGCAGCTTTGAGAAATTGTCTTGGGAACCCTAAAATGTAAACTGGTATTTCGAGTGAGCTGTGTAGACCCTGGGATGTACTATCAATCACAGCTCTTCATTTACTCAGAAAACCTGTATTGAATACCTGCTGCGTACCTCGTACTATATTAGTACCACATTAAGCACTCAAAATTCAGAGATGAAAAACATCTCTCTTAAGAAAGTTTACAAACTAGCATGGGAGAAATAAATAATTGTAATATTGTGTATGTAGTACAACAACACAGACTGCTGTGGGAGTAGAGAGGAGGAACTCAACTCACATGTGAGGGCTTAGAAAAGGTTTCCCACAAGAGCTGATGTGAAATTGAATCTTAAAGGAAGTAGCCAGATGGTGAATTATGATAAGAATATTACAGTTTGTTCATTCACTTATTCATTTAGGAGATATTTTTGAGTGCCTACTATGCTCTGAGCATGTGCTAAGTGCTAGGAATATGAAACCTGGCAAGGCCCTGTCCCCAGTGAGTTTTTTCTCTAGTAACAGTAGTAGATGAGAAGGTAAAAAATCATGATAAATTACTATAGTTATTGTGAAGAAGTCCATGTAGGATCGGGATACAGGTCAACTGTAGTTGAAGAGGGCATTCAGAAAAGAATTCATAGATAAGGAGAGTCTTACCCGAAGTGAGTATTCAAAGATGAATAGATGATTGCCACATGGTAAGTGAGGAGGGGCCTTCCAGGCAGAATATGCAATGAGGTGGGACAAAGTCAAGAAATAGCAAGGGTTAATCAGGGAAATATAGTACTTTGTCAGTGAATTAGAGCTTAGGATGTAGTGGGATTATAGTAGTGAGTAGAAACCAGGTCGTGAAAAACTCTGGGTAATATATCAAGGAGTTTTGGGATTTACTCTAAGACAGTAAGAATTCATTTGTGTACATAATGGGAAATAACACCAATCTTACTTTGTATTTATTCCCATGGAAAAATCAGGCTTGAATTTTTATCACTTCTGAATGTCATGTGAGATTCATGAATCTGTTAAGGATTATAAGTAAATGAGTGATATGATCATATTTACCTTTTATGTAGGGAGATCACCTGAGGTACAATATGATGGATAGACTGGAAAAGTTGGGACTGGAGGCAAGGAGCCCGATCAGACAACTGTTAGAGTAAACCTGACAAGACGTTATTCAGCAGCGAGGATGTATAAAAAGGGAGATTTGAGAGACAATTAAGAAGGAGACATGTACTCACCATCAAATTGGTTTTAACTGATCAACACTTAAGTGCACATATAGTAATAACATTCATAAGTGTCGGGCAGGTGGGAGGGGGGAGGAGGGGGTAGGTATACACACACCTAATGGGTGCGGTGCGCACCATCTGGGGGATGGACACGCTTGAAGCTCTGACTTGGGTGGGCAAGGGCAATATACATAACCTAAATATTTCTACCCCCATAATATGATGAAATAAAAAAGAAAAAAAAAAGAACGGATGGGACTTAGTTTGAATGTGAGAGGTGCAAAAGAAGGGAAAAGCCTAAGAAATCCCCAGGTTTCTGGCTAGAATGATTGGCTAGATGGTCATCCCATTCATTTAGAGAGATATGGAGGAAGGACAGAATTAGGAGGAAATAGGGTGACTGGGGTTTTATACATATTGAATTTGAGGTGCTTTTGGTTTTCATACAAATGAAGTAATCTGTTGGACATCCCAGACCAAAAACTGCTGTTGGCACTAGCAATTGCAGGTGAACTTAGTCTTCTCTGAAAGTCTCCCACTGTTGCTTTCCATGACAATAAGATTCTAGGAAAGTAAAATTAGGGATTTCAAGTTATGATTAATTAAATTAAATTTGACCTGAATGAATAATATTTTCAGTGTTCTTCTTACAAAGGTCTAACTTGCGTTATACAGATAGGACACCCACACTCAATGAGCATACTTCGAGCTTGTTAGAAGACACAGCAAGTTCAGCATTGTTAGGACTGCTGTCATGGAATCCTTTTCTGACCCCTTATCACTTTAGATGCCTATCATATGTACTCTGTAAAATCCTTTAAGGTTGCCTACCTAATGTTTCTCTTATCATACTGATTTGGTAATCTCATGTAAGGGTGGGAACTTTATCTTGTTCACTATTATATCTCTGACATCTAGCAGGGTAGGTAATGCATAGTACATAGTAAATATCTGTTAAGTGATAGGGTGTTATATGATTTGAAAGCTATTATGTACTTTTTGAGAGTCCTCCACCCCACATTTTCTCCTGTCCCATCCATGTATGCCTTACCCCAGGTAGCTCATGTTAAGATTCTGGTGTGTAACTTTCCGTTTTTTCTTATGCATATAATTGTACGCACACACGCATGCATGCAATATATATGATATGTATGATTGAGATTATTTTACAACTTGAGATCATGTCATGTATACTTGCCTGAATTTTATTTTTTACCCAGTAAATCCTGTAGATTGCTTGAGGTCAACTGGTATTACTTAAATTCATTCTTTTTAATGATTGCATGAAATCTTACAGTATGGATTTCTAATAATTTATTTAGTTATTTCTCTATTGACAGATATTAACCTTATTCACACACACACGTCTTACCATATTGTTGTATTTTATATCTATAGAATATCTTCCCAGGTGTATTTACTGAATCCAAGGGCAAATATACTTTCAATTTTAAAATATATAATGCCAAGTTGCTTTCTTAAAAGTTTAAACTAATTTATTTTTAACAGCAATTTATTAGAGCTCTTTCCCTGCATCTCCTACTGAAATTGTGTTTATTGCTTTTTATTTTTATATATGTACTTACATATATAGACACAGGGTCTCATTATGTTGCCCAGGCTGGTCATGAACTCCTGGCCTCAAGTAATCCTCCTGCCTTGTTTTTTTACTTAGTCAAAATATAAAGATATGTTTTTGACTTCTGGTGAATCTATATGTCTTCTCATTCATATGTTTGTTGGCCATTTGGATTCGCTCTTACTAAACTCTTTTCCCATCTGTGAGGTTATAATTTTTTTTTATAACTTTTAAAGCTGTTTCCATATTTTAGATGTTTTCTATTAACTGTATTGCCAAATATCTTTTTCTAAATTTGTATTTTGTTATTGACATTACTTAAAACTTTTTGCCATGTAATTACACTTTTTTTACATAGTTATTTCAATATTTTATGCTTTCTCTGTTTCCGTTTGCATGGCTTGGTTAGATTGCTATAATGTAGAGAAAAACTGTCATTTTTATATATCTATCTGGTGTCCAGTCACATTACCAAATTCTCTTATTAATTCTAATAGAGTTCTTTTTTCTCATTATAGTCTCTTGGGTTTTCTAGGTATATACCGTATCATCAGCAAAAAGAATTTTTAATATCTTCTCTTTCAACATTTATGTGCTAATTCTTTTCTTTTAATTCATTTGCCCAACAGTCTTAGGAAAATGTTAGACATAGGAATATAAATATAAATAGATATATGTGTATCATAATGTAAAGAGGCAAATATAAGGCCTAGTTCATTAGTTACTCTAAATTATGGGAATTACCATTATTTAAATTAATCTTATGCTAGATAATTAAATGAGAATTAACCAGGTAATTGTTTTGACAGATTGCTTTATACGGATTGAATACTATGAAGGCATAAATTAAAACTCAATGGATATAATTTGCCTTATGCAAAACCCCCTTAAAAACCTAGATTAACATAAAAGATCAGAGTGTGATTGTTTGCTGCAAGGAAATTATCAACAGATTGCCTTTAAATGGAAAATATCCATAGTGTCTTAAAAATATTATTTCACTTAAAACAATTTAGTTTATGTATAACTCTTCAGGTCTATTTCTGTTGATTAAAATGAGATAAACTATACTATGCTATATTTGAAAGGTTGCCATTAATTAGGAAAGACAGAATTTTCTTAGAAATATTTTAGTAAGAATGTGAAATAAAGAACAGTGACTTAATTCCTCTGTGCTTCTTTCTAGCTCTCTGATTTTTGGACAGTTACTTCTTTGAACCTTAGTTTTTTCAGTGAAAAATGGTACTTATGTTCCATAATACTGCATGACCATAATACTATCCGATCTGCTTACCTTACAGATGATTGCGAAGTTCAAATTAAATGAGATAATGTATACTTTCGTGCTTGGAATATAAAGTGCAATGCAAATGTACAGTACTATTTTTATTAGATGCGTGGATGTCTCTGCTTTTGTTTTCTTTTTATTGATTTGATTGAGATGCCATTTAGATGAGAAAAACAGGAGCTTGAGCCTTTGAAGAAAAATACCTATAGAACAGAGCTAAGCAATACAAACATTTTCTAACCAGGAAATTGTCCTTTGCTTTATTTCCCTCTCTTCCTCCACCCCAACCCCCAAGTTCTTGCTCTGTTGCCCAGGCTAGAGTACAGCAGCATCATCATAGTTCACTGCAACTTCAAACTCCTGGGCTCAAGCAATCCTCCCACCTCAGCCTCCCAAGTAGCTGGAACTACAGGCATGCACCACCACACCTGGCTAATTTTTCTTATTCTTTGTACGATCTCACTATGTTCCCCAGGCTGGTCTCAAACTCCTGGGCTCAAGCAATTCTCCTTCCTTGGCTTCCCAAAGTGCTGGGATTACAGGTGTGAACCACTGCACCTGGCCTAAGATTATATTTTAAATAGAAAGTATTCTACTGATGCTTAGTAATAGAAAAGGTAAACAGGAGTGGTAGGAGTTGGCGTGTGGGAAGGAGGATGGGGATCGGCTACATGGACAACTTGTTGATTGGAACCTTAGTTAGAATATTCAATGGATTTGTTTGAACATAAGTACTTTTTGCATTCTATATGAGCTTTGATTTTAATTGCAACGAAGGCTTGGTACCAGGTGTTCTTGTTTGAAGTACACTGTTAGTTATAATTCAGCAGGTGAGAAATATTGGTAAGTTTCAGTCAATTACTTGTTCTTTTTCTAAAATAAATTTAATAATTTATCTTTTGGTTTACATTTTTGATAACAGATGGTATTGATGAAGATTCATGTGTTAGTCATGGTCCAATGAGTTTGGGAGAATTGGAATTGCAGCCAAATTCTAACTTTGTTCTTCCCACAACACTTCTGAAAGCACAAGAAAATGATGTTAATTTACCAGTAGCAGCTGAAGATTTTTCTCAGGTACTAAATTAATAGCACTTGCACTTTAAATGAGACTTGTAACAACATTGCCTTAACATAGAACTCTGTCAAGAACATAGTCTTTCCAGTCAGACAGCCTCAAATCGTGCCTCCTTTATTTACTAACTCAAGCCTAGATTTAAATCTTAGCTTATCCAGATTATAGCTGTGCCCCTGGAGACATTACTTAGCCTCTTTTAAGCCTTGATTTCCTCATCTTTAAAGGATAAAAATAATATATATATAAAATGTCTGGCGCTTAGTATGGTGGCTATTATCGTTTATATCTCTGTATCTCTGTGTAATACCTAGCTCAGTAATTTGCACATAATCAGTACACAATAAATGTTTATTACATTAAAATTTGTAAAATGTGTTCCATGAAAGCATAAAAAATTTCATACCGAGTGAAGCCAATGGCCCATGCAATATTATGTACTGAAAATATAGTGTAATTGCTCTCCAAGATTTTTTTTTGAGACAGAGTCTTGCTCTGTTGCCCTAGGTAGAGTGCAGTGGCATCATCACAGTTCACTATAACGTCAAACTCCTGGGCTCAAGCAATCCTCCTGCCTCAGGCTCCTGAGTAGCTGGGACTATAGGTGTGCACCATGACAACCACCTAATTTTTTTATTTTTAGTAGAAATGGGGTTTCACTCTTGCTCAGGCTTGTGTCAAACTCCTGAGCTTAAGCATTCCTCCCCCCTCGGCCTCCCAGAGTGCTAGTCTCCAAGATGTTAATCTAAAAAATGTTCATGTTATTAAATACAGTTTTGTATTTGTGTACTGGCAATTCATTTCTCATTGTGGATTAATTAGTCATTAAGTATTCATTGCATGGTATTGTGCAGCATTACATGCTGTTGTGGAGGAAAACAATAATGTAAGATAAAGATTTGTTTATGGAACACACCATTATGTAGGGTTCAGTATTACCAACCTATGACCAAGCAAAGATTAGGAAAGACTAGTTAATAATGAACAAATACCAATTAATAACTTGTGTATAAAAGAAAAGTTTTTGTGACCAAGAGTTAGGCAAAAATTTTGGGGATATGATACCAAAAGCACCACTATTCATGGAAAAAAATTTTAAAGTTGGTCTTATCAAAAATAAGGACTTCTGCTCTTCAGAACACACTGTTAGGAGAATGAAAAGGCAAGCCACAAATGGGGAGAAAATATTTGCAAGTCACTTGATAAAAGACTTGTATCCAGAATATATAAGGAACTTACTGAACTCAATATTAAGAAAACAAACGATCCAATTAAAAAATGAACAAAATATTTGTACAGATACTTCACCCAGAGAAGATATATGAATGGAAAATAAGCACATAAAAAGATTCTCAACATCGTTAGTCATTAGGAAAATGCAAATTAAATTCACAGTGAGATACCACTACATACTCATTAGAATATTTAAAATTTAAAAGACTGTCAAGTCTAGTGTTAAAAAGGATATGAAGCTACTGAACTCTCATATATTGCTGATGGGAATGTAAAATGATTCAACCACTTTGGAAAAGAGCTTGATGATTTCTTAAAAAGTAAAATATACAACTACCATATAACTCATGCATATTTCACTCGTGGTTTCCCAAGAGAAACTAAAACACATGTTTACATAAAGACTTGTACATGAACTTTATATTTGTAGTGCTCACAAACTGGAAATAACACAAATGTCCATCCACTGGTAAACGGACAAATTGTGGTATATCCTGTACGATGGAATACCACTCAGCAACAAAAGGCATGTACTATTAATACATATAATAATGTGGATGATTCTTACAAAAGTTATGTTGTGGGAAGGAAGGCAGATCAAAAAAAAAATACTCTGTGATTCCATTTTTGTAGAATTCTAGAAAATGCAAAGTAATCTGTAGGAACGGAAAGCATTTCAGTTCTTGCCTGGAGCTAATGGGGGATGGAGGTGGGGAGGGCAAAAGGGAGCAAATACAAGGGATATGAGAAAACTTTTGAGAATGATGGATAATGTTCATTACATTATCTTGATTGTGGTGATGGTTTCATGTGTATATACATATATCAAAACTTAGCAAATTATACACTTTAAATATGTGTAGTTTATTGTCTATCACTTAGACCTCAATAAAACTGTTTTAAAAAGTGAAAAACTGCTTTCTTTATTTGGTTTGTTTTAAAATAAAACTATTATGTGAAGTGTTACCAGAAGAATGGGCCTCAAAAAATTCCTTTCTTAGATTTCTTTAGCTACTGGGGAAGTATAGTTACTAGTATTAAATAATAATAGCACCCACTTATTTATAGTGCTTATTGTACCAGGTGCTGTTCCAAGATCTTTACATATTTTAACTCATTTAATCCTTATAACAACCTAATGAGGCAGTTATTATTATTATTCCCATCGCATGAATGAGGAAATCAGGGTATTGAGAAGTTAAGTAACTTGCCCAAGGTCAAATCTAGAAACTAACTTAGATAGATTTGAACACAGGTAGGTTAGCTCCTGTTTTCACAGCTCTTATTCACTGTGGGTAAGTAAGGGAACCAATAGGAAGGTTCTAAGTCTTAGCAGAGCCAAAGATAGTCATAGTACCCATCTTACAAATACACATCAAAATAATATTTTCTTCAAGGCAGAAACCTACCTTACTAATGGCTCTAAACTACTTAAAAGACCAAAATTAAGGCTAGTTGTTATTACTGCATTCTAAAGCCACTCATTTTTACCTGTAGATAAAGAGGTGTCTGTGAGAGCTGGAATGGTTACATTTGAGTCCATGTGGACAGGTGTTTCGGATTCTGGTTGTATCTATTTTTTTTTTTTTTTTAATATATATGGAGTCTCGCTCTTGCTCAGGCTGGTCTCGAACTCCTGAGTTCAAGCGATCCTCCCATCTTGGCCTCCCAGAGTGGTAAGATTATAGGCATGAGCCACCTTGCCTGGCCCTGGTTGTATCTATTGATAAGGGTCCATAGATGTCTTTTGAAGTTCCTGTTACTCTTATAGCTGTTTTCAGGGACTCATTCATAATTACGCTCATAAAACAAAGGGAAGAAAGAAAATGGCTAAAGTCGTCACAATTTGTGATGTGTGATTGTGAGAGTTATGATTGCTGTAAATCTCAAATTAATTTGGTTAGGTTATAAGTAAGGAAGAGAGATGATGGGGTTTATGGTGGAGTATATGTTTCTTGAATGGCAAACAGGATAACAATACCTACTCACACTTGTGAGAATTAAAACATGTTACTATATATAAAAGCTCTTCGAAAATTGCAGTGCATTATGCAGATTTTTATTTTATGCAAAAGATGGCTATATGGAAGAGTTTGCAGTCAAATTAAGTTCTTATCCTGTCTAAATCCATCATGTATATATAAATCTAGCTCAATTTATAAGTAGCTCTGAATGCTTAAGTAGAAGTAGGCAGAAATGACTTGAATATTTGAAATCTGTATATTATCTAAATCTTGTTTAAGTTTTTTTTTGTAATACCTTTTCTTTTGTAATATGTATTCCATCACCTGTTTGTTGGTAGAAGTGCTAATAAATAAATGACAAAAAAGGCAATTAGAAGGCAAGCTTATTATAATATTGAATTTTTATATGATAAACACCCGACTATTTGACTACTTAGATTTTTTTAAGTGACTTAAAAAATAATATTATGACTTCATGTCTTAAATTATTTAGTACCAGCAAAAGCAAGACCAGGATGTTAAGCAAGTTGAACACAAACCAGAACAAAGCCGTTTAATACATTTAAGAAGTAAATCTGATATTTCACCTTCACAGCAACAAGGTAAGACTTGTTTTCACATAATAATGTAATAGTTTGATATTTGTTCTGATATTGAACAAATCTATAATGAGAATTCTTTGCTTTTATATATGTCCTACTCTTATCTCTAGGTTTTTTTGTTTTTTCTCATTTAGTCCATTTAAATGAAGAATCTGGTATCATATTTGACTGTAAATTAGTTCTTTTTACCAATAAGCACTATTTCTAATGGATTTTAAAACTCTTACCTGGTGTTTTTCCTTTAATTTTATTAATACCTTTTTGTTCTTGTGCAATTGAATGTCAGTGTCTTTTTATCTATATTTATATATAGGTCTGTTTGAAATTATAATGTGCTAAAGGCAGGAATTATGACTGATAATATGCTTTGTGAGGGCTATTTAGTATTGTGTGGTGATATTGACCAAATATAATGTAAAAACAATTGATTTCTCATGTTACACGTTATTATATGAATGAACATTTCTGTACTGTTTTTTATCAAAATTGTGTTAACTTTAATTCCACAATCAGCATTAAAGCATTTTGATGTTGTCTTTATGTTTGTACGAGGCTGTTGTTGCCTTGTGCTTTGTTTGCCTTCTTGCTTCTTAGTCACTTACATTTTATATAACCTAAATTCTGAAATTTGGCAGTAGAAATTAAGATCTCTCCTTTTTTTTTTTTTTTTTTTTGAGACAGAGTCTCACTCTCTTGCCTGGGGTGAGTGCCATGGCGTCAGCCTAGCTCACAGCAACCTCAAACTCCTGGGCTCAAGCAATCCTACTATCTCAGCCTCCCGAGTAGCTGGGACTACAGGCATGCGCCACCATGCCCGGCTAATTTTTTCTATATGTATTTTTAGCTGTCCAAGTAATTTCTTTCTATTTTTTGGTAGAGACGGGGTCTTGCTCTTGCTCAGGCTGGTCTCGAACTCCTGAGCTCAGAACGATCCGCCTGCCTCGGCCTCCCAGAGTGCTAGGATTACAGGCGTGAGCCACCGCGCCCGGCCAAGATCTCTTCTTTTTAAAAACTTTGTGTCCGTAATCTAGGAAGAAGTATTAGGAATATTTAGAGCAGCGGAATGGTTTGTTTTTCTTTTATAACTGTGATTTTTATTTAATTTTCAACTAATATATGAGAGATTACATATTATTGAATGACAGTATAATTGCAAGTGTAACTATGCATTTAGTTTTGGGAAGAAGTGCCCAAGACAGTAAAATTATGCAATATAAGGTTTAGGTTTTAACTCTTTCATTTGTTTTCTTTTCCTCTTTTACTCCAACTTTTCAAAATTTTGCCTTCCTGACTATTTTTTTAACCTAACCATAATACACTAGTGTTACTATTTATTATATTTTAGAATCCTATGGAAAATTGTCTATAAAACTCTTCTCATGGTGATTTAAAAATTAATCAGTGCAATATATAGATATAAGCAAATAAATGTGCCTAAGATAATATCAGAACTGATTTGATGCCCTTCAACTGGGTACTGTTACCATTTATGGTCAGTGGTGTTTCATTTAATTTAGTGTTTTTAAAAAAATTATTTTTTGAAACGATAGGTGAATTTTGTTTTCTTGGGGAGTGTTTTATCTAATAAAACAATCATTTTTCTCAGCCGATAGGAAAATATCTTTGGGAAGATTTTAAGACTAAATATCCCTCTTTAGGAAAGTGCTGCTGTTTTCAGTTTCATATACAAGATGCTTCTTGATTTACAATGGGGTTACCTCCCAATAAACACATCCTAAATTGGAAATATCCTAAGTCCAGAGTCTGTTTTCCACTTAATGATATTTTCTTTCTTTCTTTTTTTTATTTCAATAGATTTAGGCAATACCAGTGTTTCTTGTTACATGGATAAATTACATAATGCTGAAGTCAGGGCTAACGAAAAGCACTTAATGATATTTTCAATTTACGATGGGTTTATGCTGATGTAAGCCCATTGCAAGTTAAGGAACCTACTGAATATATATTGCTTTTGCACCATCATAAAGTCAAAAAATCATAAGTCAAACAATCATAAGTCAGGGACTGTGTATATATCAGTGTCTGACCACAGGATGGCAACAGTTACATTTTTGTTGACTTAAAGCAATGTCATTAAATAATGTCCAATTGACATTTACTAAGTCAATAAAAATCATAAGAATAAAAGAAACCAAGATGTTAGCTAGTAGGAGGAAGTTTTATTTAGAAATAGTTTACAACAGTTGGATTTAATACATTTGGAATTTTTTTCCATTTAATTTTACATGTAGTACAAAAGTTAGGAGAGTAGACCTGTGCTAGCCTTAACTAAGACAAATATATACCCAGTGAGCTATAAATAGAACATTTTAAATAGAAGGCAAATCTTTCACTTAATAATTGATACATATCTCCATATTGAATATTTCTTGAATGAATATGATTACCATGACAAATATAGTCCATTGTGAGTTTTTTCCCATATATTTTGTGGGTTTTATTTTTCTCTCTGATAAAACTCTGAGACATTGACAAATGTTGCGGAAAATAGGAGACTCAAAGTGCTGAAATAATCTTATAGGGCTCTCAGGATTTTGGGTGACCTTGAAGGAATTCAATCCTATCATACACAGAGGCCTTGACAATAATGACGGAAATTCACCTTATCACAAGGGAATCAAAAACCACATTTTTTCTAGCAGATAAATGCTTGTAAGAATACTTGAACCCTGAATTATGGCAATTTCAGGAGGAAGTAACATGTATTTCACTTTGAAATGTGTAGTGGTTTAATATGTGTATACAAAGAAGTCAAGCAGTTTACTAGCAGTAGCAGCTCTTTCAATGATCATCCATTAAAAATTAACTCAAGAATAGTAGAACATACAATAGATTCCAGCACTGTGGTGCTGAGAAATCTGTGAAATCCTTGGGTTTTTTCCTCTCCTCGCTTTTTTCAGATTTTAATATAAAAGAGAGGTATTGATTGTTCTGACAGATGATATCTTTGGAGTCTAAGAGTAAAACCTTTCATTTGGCATTGAATTCATTGGGACTATTTTTGACCACATGATACCACTTATCTGATTCTATGTACTGATTAGTATGTCTAACAGTTTTATAGTGAAAGCAACTTTTTAAAAAAGTGATTTTAATGAGTCATTTCTATTTTTTTTCCTTTTACTGTGCCAGTTAACTTTTACTTTTACTGTATCTTTTGCTATGCAAGTTAACTTTCTTCAATGCAAATGAGAGACTAGTTCCAAATCCATTTATTTGTGATGAAGCCATAAACAATTAAATCCTATAAAGTGATGTATTAAAATGGTCCACTTTTTAAAAAATAATTCTTATTTCAAAATATTAGGAGATACAGTGTTCTTGTTATATGGATGAATTGCGTAATGCTGAAGTCAAGGCTTTTAGTTTGCTCATCCCCAGAATAGAGTACATTGTACCCAGTAGGTGAGTTTTTATTCCTCACCCCCCTGCCACTCTCCCTAAAATAGTACACTTTTTTTGTTTTTTTAAGTCGGGGAAAAAAATAGTACACTTTTAAAAAATATTTTCTTCCTTTAGTTTTTCTCTTCACATTTTAAGACCATCATAATAAATAATAATTAGAATGTCAAACATGCTATATACTACTATCAATCATTGGGGAAAAAAATTAGATCATATGTTTTATGGTTAAATGCTAGGACAGATTGGGTTGTCAAAGTTGCTTGAAAATCACAGCATTCTTTGGTTTTCTTATTTGTGTGTTATATATGTTGCTCAGGAAATATGTATCAAAGTGCTAAAAGTAATAGATGTAATTGCCATAATTTGTCAAAATCAGTTTGCATTTTTATGGGAAATATACTTACAGAATCGCAAATGTTTCTTTTTGGCATTGTCCTGAATTTAATTCCTAGCCACTTTAGTACCCTTTATACCTCACATACTGTGACTTTAAATATGTGAGAATTAGAAAATTCAAAGCTTATGTATATTTAGAAGCTATTTCTGACCACATGTGCCAATAAAATCATTTTTCTTTTTTAGTAAAAAGGTAAATTTTTTGCATTTGTATTTAAAATATGGCTAAATTACAATAGCTATCAGAATTATAAGTGATCTTAATAATTTCAAAACCATAGTTAAAAGTGTTTTAAGTTTTTTAAAATCTTAATATAAATAGTGATTTCAAAACCATGTATGTGGATCTTGGATAGGGAGGGGATGGGGCACAGACTAATAAGTTTGCCAAAAATCCATGAATCCAAATGTATAGCAAACATTGTCTGAATAAATATGTCTTCCACAAATTCATACTATTATCGATTAACAAAAGAAAAATTCACTTTGAAATGTTGCTGAGTTTGAGAGTTTTGTTTCTACCTAGGATGAGGAAAGTAGAAAGAGTGTCACTTCCACCAAACTATAATAAAATGTCAGAAAAACTACAAAATCATGTTACTTGAACCCGTAAGAGAGCTTGTGTTACAGAGCAACTAAGTAGCCCAAAGTCTGAGGAAAGACAGACTCCTCCAAAAAGAGGTGGGGACATAAGAACTGTCTCACTTGTGCCAGAGCACACAGTCACAGGAAGAGATAGCAGGCACCAATCAAGCATATGAGAAATATTGGCTAAACTTTTTAACAGGTTGTTAAATGCCAAGTATAGAACCACTGGTAGTCACAGATATAATGGGAGTTCACACCTACTTGTAGGCTTCTTCTCCACAGACCTCTAGAGAAAGATTGGGAGGGCAGGCAAAAAAATGAGAGAGTCTCCTTCACTGGTACAGGCTGGGAAGAGAGGAGTGGCTGTCACTGCCAGAAAGACAAGATGCTCCATTTTGACCCTTCTCCTGTAAGAACAAAACTCTTAAGCCACTGAGGAAGGGTCAGCACATCTGTCACCTCCAGGGTATAGGTGAAAACCCACTGTGGCTGGGGGAAGGGTAAAGAAAAAGATGGGGAGAGGAAGGAAATAGTCTTGGGCCTACATTCTTTAATCAATACCATTAGAAGTCTCTTACTGCTGGGAGAGGGCTGGAAAACTCTCCTGCACAAAACTTGCCAAAGGGACAAGGCAGAATGAAAATGTCGATTCTCTCCAAATTGATCTATAAATTCAGTGCAATCTCAATGAAAATTCTAACAAGGTTTCTTGGATAGAAATTGACAAGCTGAATCAAATTCAGGAAACGCAGAGGACCTAGAGTAGCCAAAATAGCTTTGAAAAAGAAAAATGAAGCCAGGAGATTTATACTATATGACTCTAAAACTTATTACAAAGGCATAATAATCAAGACAATATGATATTGGGATAAAGATTAACAAACAGGTCAAAGGAATAGAATAGAGAATTCAAAAATAGTCCACACATTTATGAACAAGTGATTTTTACAAATGGCATGGACAATTTAATGGACATGGGATAATCTTTTCAAGAAATGGTGTTAGGACAAAGGTCATACATATACAAAAAAATGAGCCTTGATCCATATTTCATAAACATGTACAAAAATAAGCTCAAAATTGGATCATAGATATAAATGTAAAGCCTAAAACTACAAAACTAATAGAAGAAAATATAGGGGAAGATCTTTGTGAACTTGGGTTGGACAAAGATTTCTGAGATACTGCAGAAAAATCAATAATTCAATAATTAATAAAAGAAAATATTGATAATTGGACTTAAAGTAAAAATTTTGGTCTTTCAAAAGACAGTGTTAAGAGAATGAAAAAGACAAACCAAAGACTGGAAGAAAATATTTGCAAATTCACTTGCTGATGAAGAAGTTGTATCCAGAATATACTTTAAAAACTTAAAAAAACTCAATAGTAGGAGAACAACCCGATTTAAAAAATGAATAAAAGATTTGAACAGATAATTCAGCAAAAAACATATATGGATGACAAATAATCACATGGAAGGATGTTCAACATCATTACTTATTGGAGCGATGCAAATTAAAAAATTAGATACCACTCAATACCCATTAGGTTTACTGAAATCAAAGAAACGGTTGATGAGGATGTGGAGCAACTCTAATTCTGATACATTGCTGGTGGGAATGCAAAATGTGACAGCCGCCTCGGGAAGAATTTGACAGTTTCTTATTAAATCAAACAGAAATTTACCATGCGATCCACTCAAGAAAAATGAAAACTTATGTTCACACAAAACCTGTACTCAAATGTTTTTAGCAGTTTCATTCATAATTACCCCAAATTGGAATCAACCAAAATGTCCTTTAACAAGTAAACGAATAAACAGCCTGTAGTTACATCCATCCATCCATCAAATAGTACTCAGCAATTAAAAGAAACGAACTACTGATACACACACAATAGCACAGAGGAATTTCACCTGCATTATAAGAAGTGAAAGAAGCTAAATTCAAAAGACTACATATTGTACGATTCCATTTATATAATACCTTGGAAAAGGCAGAACTATAGACAAGGAGGAGAGTTTAACTATAAATGGCAGGAGAGAATTTTTTGGGATTTGGAAATGTTCTATATCTTCATTGGGGTGGTAGTTACATAACTATGGATTTTCAAGGGTTAATCTTACTGGTTATAAATATTACTGAGTTTGTAAAACTTTTTCTCATTATGAATTTTCTTAATTAACTTGTACTAAAAGTTCATTATTTGGAAAGGTATGAAAGGTTTGTTGTTAAAAGGTATATAAATGTGATACTGAGTATATTACATATATTTAGTCTTACATCTTTTTCTTATATTTAACTTTTAGGAGGAGATAGTTTGATATATTATTATAATATATCTTCAATATAATGTAAATTGGATTTTTAGGTGTTTATTTCAAAATACATTCCATTCAAACTAAAAGTCTGAAACAGTTATGTTTTGTAATTAATAGCTAACTAGAAACAAAGAAAAAGTGGTATTGTGCATGCTAATGAATCTACAGTACTCAGTGAAAATATTCTTATTTAAAAAAATTTTTTTTAGATTTCAGAAGGAAAGAACTGTCAGCTCAAAAATGTATGGTTTGGCCGGGCGTGGTGGCTCACGCCTGTAATCCTAGCACTCTAGGGAGGCCGAGGCGGGCGGATTGTTTGAGCTCAGGAGTTCAAGACCAGCCCGAGCAAGAGCGAGACCCCGTCTCTACCAACAAAATAGAAAGAAATTATCTGGACAACTAAAAATATATAGAAAAAAAATTAGCCGGGCATGGTAGCATGTGCCTGTAGTCCCAGCTACTCGGGAGGCTGAGACAGGAGGATCGCTTGAGCCCAGGAGTTTGAGGTTGCTGTGAGCTAGGCTGACGCCACAGCACTCACTCTAGCCAGGGCAACAGAGTGAGACTCTGTCTCAAAAAGAAAAAAAAAAAGTATGGTTTTTCCTGGCACATGCAATGTAATGGGTAATCAGCCCAGTTCAATTCAATAAACATTATGTGAACCCTCTCCACACCCTACACTTCTTAGCCTCAATGCCTTTGTGCATTATCTTCCTTCCACCCGGCGTTTCCTTCTCTCCCCACTTTCATCTGCCTACTAACTACTTATTCTTCAGCATTCAACTCCATCTCGCTGGGTCCTTACTGAACCTCCAGTTGAAAATGTCTTATTCATTTTAACCCACCCTCTCCCTCTAGTTTTTTTCTTCCCTGAACATACTCATAATCTTAATAATAGTTTCCATACTAGAGCCTTGCTAGGTGTACTCTATGTTATTATTTCATTTATTCCTTACAATACCATGCCATGCACAAAGTATTATTCTTATTTTACAAGAGAAGGATAAGGTTCATGAAGGTTAACTAATTTCCCCAAAGCACACAATTTAGAAAATGAAGATCTGGCATTCAAGCCCATATCTACCTGATTGCAAAGGTGATGCTCTTTTCCTTGTTTTATACCATTTATTGAATTTGCATTTAATAAATATTTATTGTGTAACTGAACAGCTTTTTGGCAAGAGCCTCCTTTATCATCTGTGTATTCCCCAAACTGATTATTTAAAATTTCAGAGAAAATGATATATGAGATAGTTTTGTGATTTGTTTCTTTGTTAAGATACGTCATCTTGTTTGTTGCTTAAGAGAGCTTGTTTCCCAGTGTAACACTGTGCCTGGTACACAGTTGGTGAACAGTAATGTTCACTGAATTGAATTTGATGATTGCATCATTTGCTATTGACCTCAAACAACATTTAATTCTGTTATTTAGTAATAAAATAGAAGGGAAGAGAGAAAATGAGAATATTTCATTATAATCATTTTTCAATTATTAACCCTTTTGAATGTAGACAGTAGTGCAAACAACCACAGTGGAATCATCTAAACTCATTTTTACTTGCTTTTCTAAAAGATTGATTTCTATTATAGTATTTTTTTTTTTCACTTTTTTTTCACTTTTTTTTTTTGGAGGCAGAGTCTCACTCTTTTTGCCCGGGCTAGAGTGCCATGGTGCCAGCCTAGCTCACAGCAACCTCAAACTCCTGGGCTCAAGCGATCCTCCTGCCTCAGCCTCCCAAGTAGCTGGGACTACAGGCATGCACCACCATGACCAGCTAATTTTTTCTATATATTTTTAGTTGTCCGATTAATTTCTTTCTATTTTTAGTAGAGACGGGGTCTCGCTCTTGCTCAGACTGGTCTCGAACTCCTGAGCTCAAACAATCCGCCCGCCTCGGCCTCCCAGAGTGCTAGGATTACAGGCGTGAACCACCGCACCGGGCCTCTATTGTAGTATTAATATAAATTTTGAGGACATATTCATTGAACAGAGGGTAGGGGCAGCCAAGAATATGCCCACAGTGGGGAAAGTTAAATCAGGTTATATATTAGTCTGTGGGCAATCTTTTTGAACTTTAGATGAGAGAGAAAAATAATGTAGGCATTCATTCCTCATTTTTTTAAAAATCGAGATATAATTCACATACCATAAAATTCTCCCTTTTAAAGTGTGCAACTCAGTGGTTTTTAGTATATTTAGCAAGTTGCTGAACCATCACCACTCTCTAATTCCCGAATATTTTCTTCACCCTAAAAAGAAACCTCACACCCATTAGTAGTTATTCTCCATTTTCCCTGTCCCCCAGTCTCTGGCAACCACCACTAATCTACTTTCTGTCTCTATGGATTTGCCTGTTCTGGACATTTCTTATAAGTGGAATCATATGGTGTGTGGCTTTTGTGTTTGGCCTCTTTTACTTACTATGATATTTTCAAGGTCCATCCATGTTGTAGCATGTATCATTACTTTATTCCTTTTTATGGCTGAATAATATTCTATTGTACATTCATTCTTAGGTCCACCATTTTTAGCATCCTGTTGTACAAAGTACTATAGAAGGTGGTGTGGGATCTACTGAAAGGGATGAGACAAAATCATCTGCTCTCAAGGGATAAAAAGAAGAAAGGGGTAGTTGAGAAGAATAATTTCTTTAAAACAGTGCATCTCAGAAACAATTTGTTAGAGTACTATTAAATACGAAAAGACAAACATCTTTATGCAATCATACTGTCAAATTGTTACTTTTTTCATACAGTGCTGAAAAAATAAACACGTGGCAGCAAGTGTGTTAGGTCAACTTGCAGATTGTTTTTATGTATATACATTTCTTACATTTTATGTGAGGATGTTTGGATAGAGGTGAGGGCATAATCCATATAAGAAAAGACATTTCTCTGGCACATTAATGGATTTTTAAACATGGGTGATTATTTCAACTGTTTGTTCCTACATGAAAGGATTTACACCTTTGATTTAAGATGTAGAATATATATAGAGTGAGAATTATATAATTAAGCAGACAAATATGTATAACTAACAATGGTGCCTCTGAGCAAAATGCATGAAAGATTGACATGGAAAATCTGTTAAATAAGATACTGAATATTATTCAAGGATTTCTATAACTTTTTTACTTGATGCTAAAAATAATTTCCATTTTAATGTAGAAGTATTTTAATTTTGGAAATTATTTAATTTTCTTTTTGTGGAATTAATTTTATACTGTGTATGGAGAGCTTGAATTTTTCTAATGTCTATCTGACATTAAACACTTCTCACCAAAACCACATACCAGGATTGTTTTGAAGACTTGCCAACATTCCAAAAACCTCTTTAACCCTTTCATTGTTCTTAGCCAAATTTCCTGAACCCTGACTTTAAAGTTTTCATTATTAATACAATTTTTAAAATAGAAATCAAATTGATGTGAAATATAATTTAAACTATTAGATCAATTATTAACCTTTTTATTTAATAGCCATTAAAAGATAATTTAACCTTATAAAATATTCACAGAGGTAAAAAAGCATTTGACAAAATTCAACACCCTTTTATAAGAACACTTAACAAAATAGGCATAGACGGGGCTTACCTAAAAATGATACAAGCCATATATGACAAACCCACAGCCAACATCATACTGAATGGGGAAAAATTGAAAGTATTCCCACTTAGAACTGGAACCAGACAAGGTTGCCCACTATCTCCACTTCTATTCAGCATAGTCCTGGAAGTCCTGGTCACAGCAATCAGGCAAGAGAGTGGAATTAAAGGCATACAAATGGGAAAAGAAGAGATCAAACTCTCACTGTTTGCTGATGATATGATATTATATCTAGAAAACCCCAAGGATTCAACCAAGAGGCTCCCGGAATTGATAAATGGATTCAGTAAAGTCTCAGGATACAAAATCAATGTACACAAATCAGTGGCATTCATATATGCCAATAGCAGTCATACCAAGAACCAAATCAAAGACTCAATTCCCTTCATAATAGCAATGAAGAAAATCAAGTACCTAGGAATATATTTAACGAAGGAGGTAAAAGACCTCTACAGGGAGAACTATGAAACATTGAGGAAGGAAATAGCAGAGGACGTAAACAGGTGGAAAACCATACCATGCTCATGGGTCGGTGGAATCAACGTTGTTAAAATGTCTATACTACCCAAAGTGATCTGCAGATTCAATGCAATCCCTATTAAAATACCAACATCATTTTTCACAGATGTAGAAAAATTAATTTTACGCTTCATATGGAACCAGAGAAGACCCCGCATAGCAAAAACAATCCTAGCCAATAAAAACAAAATGGGAGGTATCAACTTACCAGACTTCAAACTTTATTATAAGGCTGTAGTAATCAAAACAGCTTGGTACTGGCACAAAAATAGAGCCATTGACCAGTGGAACAGAACTGAGAACTCAGATATAAAACCATCCTTATATAGCCATCTGATCTTTGATAAAGCAGACAAAAACATACACTGGGGAAAAGAATCCTTATTCAATAAATGGTGCTGGGAAAACTGGATAGCCACATGTAGAAGACTGAACCAGGATCCACACCTTTCACCTCTCACAAAAATCAACTCACGCTGGGTAACAGATTTAAACCTAAGGAATGAAACTATTAGAATTCTAGAGGAAAATGTTGGAAATACTCTTCTAGACATTGGCCTAGGCAAAGAATTTATGAAGAAGACCCCAAAGGCAATCACAGCAACAACCAAAATAAATAAATGGGACCTGATCAAATTAAAAAGCTTCTGCACA
>RJWJ010028401.1:0-21446 GCA_004363605.1 Indri indri | reverse complement strand
ATTAAAGAAAGCGTATCAAGATGAAGTAACCAACTGCTGTTGCTATGAACACCCAGGAGCGACCGACTGCAGGATTTAGCAGCATGGTCGCCGGTGACCTTTTCAAGAGCAGTTTAGTGGAGTCCTGAGGGCTAAAAAAGTGACTGGAGTGGGTTTAGCAGTGGGATGGAAAGAACTGAAGCTAGTAAGAATAGATAGATCTTTCCAAGAGTTTTGCTGCCAAGGAAACCAGAGAAATCAGGTGGTATCGGGTGAGGGAAATGGAGTTAGAGGTTCTAAAAAGACGTTTGTCTTCTGATAGGAATGTTGAGAAGAGGGCAAAAATTTGATGGTATAGCAGAGACAAGAACAGCCAAGTAATGTCTCTAGGTAGGCAAAAGAGAATTGAACCTAGTGCTCAGGGAGAGGACCTTGCTTTGGGTAGAAATCCAAAGTCTGTTTACAGTTTCAGGGAAAAACTGTAAATGATTTCGAAATGAGCAAAAATTAGTACTGCTGTCCTTTCTAGCACACTCTTTGAATTATCTTCATCTCTCATTATCTTTGAGCTATTTTACAGCTCTGCAAGTTGCAGACAACTGATAGGAATGCAAGTAACTCTTTTCCATGGACGTACAAATACATTTGGTCCAGCGGAGGCCCAAGTGATTTCCCTCCCCCATTGCAGAAGCTAGTCTTGTATCTACTGAATGAACTGATTTCGCCATGCCTGGTCACCCGTGTATGCATCTGCTTTTACGGTTCTTCTCTGAGCTGGTTCCAACATCTTACTGGTTTATTAATGAGTTAAACAAAATCTTTGGCATGTGTTCACTTTATATTCATGATATTACTTTCTTTTTTAATAAAGTATCATTCAATAATAGTAACGAGTCACGATTTTACATTCTTTTAAAAAAGTATCCTTCAACAACAGTAACAAGAGGGAAGGTGGCACACACAGAGAGATGCTTAGGTGGGAAATTTTTCCAATAGCTTAACTTTTCTGAGGACAGAGAAAATGTCAAATAGTTAGGAGTGTGGTAGAGTGAACGGACTAGGGCATTTTAGCATGACTGCAGCGTTAAAGGCCACTTGAGGTTAGTGGTCGTGAATTTCAAGTGACCTGTTAATGCAGTGATTTCTCCAGGCACGGTTCAACTTCAGAGGTGCGCACACAGGAGAGTTGGATTTGATCCAGGTTGTAGCTTTGCTAAATGAAGCAAGCAGAAGCAAAGCAAGGAGGCGAGAGAGTTGGGCATAGGTACAAAGGACTAGTGGTAATGATTTACTTGGAATCTAAGCAGGGTAAAGAGATAAGAGGAGATTTCTGACAGGTGAAGGGCAGTAAAAGTGTGATGAGCTCAATAGATTGGAGGTCCCAGTAGCGCTGAAAAGACTGTTGAGTTGCAATACCAGAACGATGAGCTGGTGAGACAGGAGTTGGTAGTGACGAAGGAAGCAAAACATTATTTCTGTTTGGGGTCAGCATTCTAGCATCTGAACATTCTATTGTTTGAGGGTCACTTACCTGCTAACCAACAAACTCCCCTCTTTGTGTGTGGGAGGACAGGCATTTTGCATGGAGTGCTTACTTCTCCCTTCTTGTTTATTCTTGTGGTCTCTCTGAAAGAGATGATTCCATGCAATCAAGTCTTTTTTTTTCCCCAAGAGTGAACAGAATCTGCAGACACACAGGCAGCATGATGAGCAGGGTCTCTATGGAAGGTTGTGCAGTTTGTACACTGCACAAAAAATAGCAGGCTGAGGGGCGAGTGGGGCTGAGATGCAGCCTGAGCTCTGCTCCTGGAGCTGCAGCACCATCTGCAGCCGGCTTTTCTGCCCACAAAGGCCCCTACCCCGTTATCATGGCGCTCCTCCTTGAGTTCTGCCTTTTCTACTTCCCAGAAAGGTGCTGTGTACGCCAGGGACCTCTGAGAAGACTGCACCAGTGCTCTGAGGTTTCAGCCAGAGGGCTGGACTTGAGGGCAAATTGTCCTTTTGTTGAGAAATCCCTTGTGGACTTGTAGCCTCAAATTGCTTCAGAGTCTTTTTGAAGGAAGAGACCCAATATTATACTTCCTCAATTATGGGCATGGAGTAGCTCTTCATAATACAGTTTTCATTTGGATAATTACATTTTTCTTCCCCCCAAATCAATGCTTGGCTTTCTAGGAGATCATGGCTTTTTGAGAAAAATTAGGGCATATGTGCCACATGCATTATTTATGGATCATTGCCACCTCCACTGTTCCTTATCTATTTAGCAGAAAAATCTTAGGTTAGACTAATATATTTATAAAAACCAGTAGGACGACTTTTGTTTGATAAGTAATGCAAAAGAGTACAGGCAGAAATTGCTTTGATAGGCTTCAGGAGTCAAAAACTTCTACTTGCTCATTTATTATTTTAAAGTCTTCTTTAATATATGAGATCATTTTGAGATACCTCACTTATCAACAGGTTCTTGAGTTTCCACGTAGCTTTAGTTATGCAAATGGTTACAGTCTCCTTAAACTGAAAGTCTATTAAACTGCATACAAAAATATCTGTAAAGGCTTTTCCAAGTTTTTTTTTGGTAGGAATTCTACCAATAACCATTCATTGAATTAAAAGCATAATACAGAACACAACTTTGTGGAGACAAAATAATCCATGCTCACTGTAAGCGAATGTTAGCTACAACTTGGAGGCGCAAGGAAAACAAAGGCTATTTTTAGCACACTTTTATAGTCAGTAGTTAATCCAGCCAATGCTGTTAATGAGGTAGTTCAGCATCCTTTCCCCTGGCATAATGATATCAGAGAGTGAAAGATTAAGGCTATTCAACTAAGCCAACAGGAAAATCAAGAATCTCCACCTCCGAGCTATTTCTGGATCATCCTTGTGAAGAATTCACAAATTCTCTGGTGCTCCCTTTAGGCAAATGGAATGTTTTCACCAACACAAAAACCAATGCTGATTCTGACATCACAAGCAAATCACAATTCTCAATGATTCTCCATTGGTTAAACTTTCACTAAAGGCCATGCTACTTTTTTCCGAACCACTTTGAGGACATCACTATTTGCTCTTTTATCTTTGCGTAGAAATGCCATGCAATGCAAAGAAGAAAAAGGGAAAGTAAGAAACAGGGACGAATGTGACAGAGACAGACGGGCCAGGGAGTGGGAACCCGGACACTGCAGCTTTCTCGCAACGCCTGGCAGAGTTCTTCGTGGGGGATGCTCATTATTTTACTTACAAGTACAATGAGATTCCAGAACATCAGCCAAATCCCTAGTCTAACCTGGGTATAAAATTGCATGCTACAATAAAATACAATTTCCCCTCCCAAATAACGTGTTATTAAACATTACACATGCCATTTGTGTGGAAATGAAGACCAAACTGCAATATACTTTCCATTTCCAACGTACAAATGTTTTGTTCCTGAGGATGGCAAATTCAAAGTAAGTAAAATGAATATGTCATTTATTGGAATAGACTGAGCCACAGGTTAACCTTAATTAAGTGGTGTTTGATTGATAGGAGAGAAGATGCTACATCAGAACTGTAAGAACTTTCGAATGTGCTTTGACATGCATGTATTTAAGGTTATATTAAAAAGAATCTCAGCTTAATGACGTGGTTTACAACTCCAGGGATTGGAGTGGGGAGAGATATTTTTAGATTGTGCATTTGATATTTGTCTCATTAATAATGAGGTTCTTTCCCCCATAGCAAGGTACATATAAATGCAAAACTTTGGTACTTACATTTTATGACATCTGCATAAAAGGAATGAAGTTAACACCTAGCCGATAAGTCAGAAAATCTTATGCCACACGAATGTGTAGTTTTTACTGTGATGCTCAGGCTGTAGTATTATTTTTCAAGTTTTTGTTTTTCTTTGACACCATGCATTTATTTCCCCCTGAATTGATCACAGGTATTTTTTTAACATAAGCTATTTTAAATGTAAACTTTATGCCTAAATATGTTCAGATGCATTCTATGAGTTGAAATAAACTCAGGCAGACATTAATCCAATTTGAAGAACTACATGTGAACGAAGCTACAGTACTATCCAATCCAGAGCGTGTCGATTTCATTCACAAAGGCTTGCTATGCATAAATATAAAAATATTTATTTTCCAATGTTTTCACTTTTGAAGTACTCCCTTCAAAGGGATACCAAAAAAGTGGTCAATAAAAGAGGTTTCAAAACTTTCTGTTAGACTATAATTTGAAGGGGAGGTGAGTGGAAATGTCTGTTGATAGTCCCATAACTGGCGACGTTTATGGTAATGTGTGGAAGTATAAATGAACTCCAACAAACTCAGTTTCCCCTGAAACTGTTGGTGTAAAATTGCATATTATTGTTATTTTCAAAGGCTGCTCTGCTTTTATTGAAATGCAACACACATTTACTGAGCACCTACTATATTATTATATAGTCCAGTTAATTTTTTCCCTCATAGGCCCTCCTAGCCAATAGGTGATCTTATCTCTTCCCTTGGTAGATATGTCTGTGTATGTGAGAAGCTGTTTATATGTCCACGGTTAGTTTGCTTGTGAAGCAGCTTGGAGAATTCTCATCGACTTTTTATCAGCTGGTTGGTTTTACAAAGCATCCCAGAAAGCAGACACACCAATCCTGGATCTGCCAGAAGTTATTTCTTCTTGGAAGACACTTTGAAGATTCATTTTCTTGAGGGGTAGTATCTTGTTCATTCAGTGAAAACTTTCGGGGTAAAAAAAATGGAACAGAGAGTTTCAAACAGTTCTGTAGAAACTGTACTTTGGTCTCCCGACTTCGTTGTCCTTCGGAGTTGAACCTGTCACCTAGTTTGCATTCTTCATGACTGAGGTTATCTTAAAACAAAAATGGCAGGAAAGCTCTCCTATGCCTTGGGTAGGAGACAAATTTGCTTTTGTAGAATTCGTGGCTGAGGAAAGCAGACAGGGCCTGGCTGAAGAAAACGTATGTCACCACCAGCCACCAAGTTAAGTTGTGGAACCCAAAGGTGACAGCCATGGAAATGTAGATCATCAGCTCCGCTAAGTAGTTGGGGGAAGAAACGTATTCAAACCAGTCTCCAAAAGGGATTCTGTGGCTGCAGTGAATGACCACGCCTGCAACGGCGAAAGAAGGCTTCATGAGCATTTGAGGTTCGGAAAGGAAAGTTTCACCGCGTCACTCCCAAATCACTTACAGAAAGCATTAGAAAAACACACCACACGCCTGTGTGCAAACCACCATCCTGTCACACTTCCAGTGTCAATCGGCTGCATATTAAAAAGTCACATACTCAGGTCGTACTGTCAACTCTGCTCATAGGAACGAAAGGAAAGCCAGTTCTTCCGGTGGTCCTCTAAGTTAGTCATTAATTGCTCAGGCTCCAGAGTCGGACTGCATGAGCTCAAATCCCAGCTCCCCCATTAATAGCTGTGCAACTTCATATAAGTTGCTTAACCTCTTTGTGCCTCACTTTCCCCATCTGTAAAATGAGGATTAGACTGCACTCATTTCATGCGGGTATGGTAAAGCTCTATGGAAAGCACTTAGAACAGGGCCTGGCACAACATAAGCACTTGATAAATATTAAATAATATGATTCCATTTTTAATATTTCAGAAAGCCTAATGGAAACTGTCCCTGTGATAAGTCAACACAAGCCAACTAAAGGTCAAGTTTTTTGCTCCGGCTGGAATGACGCTACCTCCGAGGGATACTAGCTCTCACACGCTGATCAGATACATCTGTGAGGTCCCGTCCTCAAAATGTGGGCACAGCACAGAATCACAGAACGTCAGGGCTACATGGGGCCAGGGAGATCTTTCGGTGTAAGGCTCTCATTTTACAGTTGGGAAGATCAGGCCCAGAGAGGTGTCTTGTCCAAAATGAATATTTGATACAAACTAGACGACTAACCAGGGCAGGAAGGAAAAGAATGTAGGAACACGGACAACTATGGTAAGTGCCTTACTGTGTAAGGGTTAGGGTTAGGGTTAAAATGCACATTCAGAGGCTCTAAAAGAGATCTCACCTGCTTTGTTTTTCCTGAGATTGCCGAGAATGACGTGGCACTTATACTGATGGGCAGAGGACCAGACGAACATCAACATGCCGAGGATGTGGAACCACCGCGCCTGCATCAGTAGGTTTTTCCCTATTACGTAGACTACAGAAATAAGAATTATTAGCCAACTCTGAAAAATTTCAGACGCTCAGGGAATTAAAAAATCATTTTGTTAGTAGAAACACAATTATCCACAATTATTTCTCATGACTAGGAAAGGTATCCTGATGAAATTTCCCAAGTCCAGAGGGGAGAACACTGTCCCTCTGGACGAAGCTTCAGTGGCCCAAGGCAGAGAATTCCTTAGTGACACATTCTCTTGCTCCTTCTTCCAAAGCTTTAAGCACAAAGTCCAGCTCTGTCTCCTGCTGTGAGCTGCTCTTGCCTGGTAAGGCTGCTCTGTGTTTGTATTGCTAAGCCCAGCTTTAGGTCTTCTTTCTTATGTTTTGCTGTCAGGAAGCACTTTCTAGAGAAATCTCTCCCTGAGCTACCATGCTAAGTCACTGGTGGGGAGACCCTGCTGCAGAATGCTGACTTGTTTGGCTCTGGCCAGCAAAGAAATCAGCAGAGGGAAAGGCTAAGAGGGAGGCTTGGAGAAGCCTTTCTCTCTGGTGATTTCTTTGCTGGCCAGCAGGATGAACAACAAAATGCTACGTCTGGATTCGAGATAACCTAGTCGGAGAGATTTAGTTTTAGGAGTAGAAACACTCAGAATATCATCTTCCTGTTTCTTCTCCAGCTACCAGGAGGAAGGGAAGAATACAAGCCAAGGAAGGACGAAGAGCAGACCACTGGCATCAGAAAAGCACGTTATGGGTGACCTATGACCAGCAGGAAGCAGCAGCCTAGACAGAGTCCTGACCAAAGAAACAAAGTTGTCTGTGCGTAACAGGCAAGAGCCTGAGGTTCTGCAGCCAAGAGGGAACCCCTAAAAAGTTGATCTGTGTAAGAGAAGCAAGGATCATAGGATTCCATACGGTACCTAGAAGCAGGAATCAGCTGGTGATAGCTAATGACTAACGGGAATCCTGTGTCAATTACTTTTAAAAACTGGCTCTCGGCCCGGCGCGGTGGCTCACGCCTGTAATCCTAGCACTCTGGGAGGCCGAGGCGGGCGGATCATTTGAGCTCAGGAGTTCGAGACCAGCCTGAGCAAGAGCGAGACCCCGTCTCTACCAAAAATAGAAAGAAATTAGCAAGTCAAATAAAAATAGAAACAAAAAATTAGCCGGGCGTGGTGGCTTGCGCCTGTAGTCCCAGCTACTGGGGAGGCTGAGGCAGGAGGATCGCTTCAGCCCAGGAGTTTGTGGTTGCTGTTAGCTAGGCTGATGCCACGGCACTCACTCTAGCCCGGGCAACAAAAGCAAGACTCTGTCTCAAAAAAAAAAAAAAAAAAAAAAAACAAAAAAAAAACTGGCTCTCTATAAACAATCTACTACAAAATCTACTACAATCTTTTAATGTTTACAAGTATAGCCATTTAACTACAAGGTTCTATTTTTCTAAGTTAAAAGTAAACAAAATATGAAAAATACAGTTTTAAATAGGATGGACTTTAAGAGCAAGTTACCATAGGATTAAAAGTGAAAGTGAGTGACTGAAAATTCAAATCCCCACCAAGGCCCCTGCTCTAAGTGCAGAGAAATGACCTACGAGGGTAAAAAGGCCCCATCGGGGTAAGGCCGGAATTACAGTGCAGAAGAGGGAAGGCAGGCGGGAGGCTCGTGTTACCGAGGGTCTGATCTGGGTGGTATTTATTATGACTGTTCCTCTATTCCTTGGTTACTCGCTGAGCGACTCCTAAGCTGGCACTGCCGTAGGGATGAAGGATAAAGCAGTGGATAACTCTGGCAAGACCCAGGCCTCACGGGGCTCACGTTCTAGTTTACAGATGTTCCTCTTTTCACTTTCGCACGAGCCCTGTGAAATCGTGCCGTGTCCCTAATTACTGCCACAGGCTCTGTGGCTCCAAACGGTTAAATGAGCCACACAAAGGCCCGTCTGACTCCCAAGCCCATGTTATTTCCATCAGACCTTGCGGCTGGCTAACGCCCCATGTGTCCTCTCTCTATGAATTACTTAAACCAGCTCTGCCCGTGTTGTCCCAAAGGACCCCAGATGGCCCCCTGAAGGACAAGGAGGTGAAGCAGAGAACAGCTGCAGAAAGGAATGCTTAGAAAGCTATTTCTGTAGGCTGAGCTGCCTTTCCTAGACTATTTACACCGCAGGGAAGGGTGAAGCCGGGATGCAGCCAGGAGACCAGACTGCAGAAGAGTGACGTGAGGCCAGCAGAAACTTACACACCGGAAGCTCGTGGGTGACCGGAGGGTCTGGAAAGTCCTTTTGGGTGGAAAACCCAGTACTGCTCACCAGGAGTGACAGCTCCTACCGTGGCTCTGGCCGGACACAGGAAAGCCACTGCAGAAAGGCCAGGGAGGGGTGACTGACTTAAGGATTAAGTTCAGAGGATCGGGTGGGGAGATGCTAGCCGGGCGGCTGGAGCCAATGAATAATCCGCGAGAGAGAAAGACCGTCAGTAAGGCCTGCGTTCAAATCGTTGCCTGCTCACAGAGGCTTTTTAGGCCGTTCTAGAGCAACAGAGAGAGGACTTTCGAGAAGGCACTGTGATACCGAAGTCAGACCTGAGGAGGTTCACTCGCTGAGTGCTGGAAATAGCTACGCCTCAGTCTGTTTTCACGAACGGATAGGGCAGCTTCGGGACACGCAGAGCCTTGGATTTAGAGAAAACAGTCACGAGAGACCTGCAGAGTCTGGACCGACAGATACCACGGCTGCGTGGTCGAGCAAAGCTCAGCACTAAAAACTCGTTTCGATCACGGCAAACGCCTTGAGTTCTTAACAGCGTGCGCTGTTTTCACAAAAATGACTGTCATCTATGTTAGCGCCCCGTCCTGCCCCCCGCGAAACAAATCACTTCATTTCTTCCTCCTACACAAGGTCATGGTTTTGCTTCCCTCTTCCTGGCCAGTGAGAGCTATTTCGATTGTGTCCTGTCCCCCCAGCAGCCTCCCTTGAAGAAGAGCTTTGTCGATAATGGGAACAATCATGAGAACTAAGGGGCCACTTACCTCAGGAGCACCGAGACCTCCCCTCCCCTCCCACCTGCGCGCCCTTTGCTGAGCCCTCCTCCTGTTCTCGGTGCTTCCGGCTCCCTGCTCGGCACCTGGCCACTCCCCGGCTCTCCAGAGACTGACCCCACCTGGGTTCACTGACGTCAGTCCCCACTGGAAACCCCACACACCTGGAACCAAGCCTCCCGAAAACGTGGCACTTCTCTGTCTTTACCGAGGGTGCGACTGCTGACGTCGGTGTCTTTAAGGTGTGAGCCGTTATGGCGAACACAGGTACCCTTGGGCACGTTGACTTTTTAAATCTGCCAGAAGAGTCTAAACTCCTCAAATGCAAAATGGACCAGGCCTGTCTCGGGCTTCTGAACTTCTCGCCACGCTCAGTGGACTGGGGACCTTGCCCGAGGAGCCCCGCGCACACCCCGGGACAGCGGAGCTCCTGGCGGGGCCCACTCACCATTCCTGCCGTCCATCGGCACCTGGCTCAGCACGGTGAGGCCGACGAGGACGTAGTAGACCAGCCCGAAGCAGTACTGCGCGACGTGGATCATGGCGTTGGAGAAGACGCTGACGTAGAAGCACTCAAAGAGTCTCCGAAAGCTGTGCAGCCACAGAAACGCGAGCACTAGGAATGCAGACAGCGCCAGCTCACCCCCTGTGATGCAGAGGGCGACAAGTCAGCATCTGTCTTCCGGGACGAACGCACAGTTTTGTTTTGCCCTACTGCTAAACACGGCATTAAACCCGATTAGGGCTAGGAAAGGGCCAGTCTTCTAGAAATCATCTAGTCTAACACCTTCCTTTTTTTTCACAATGAAGAAACGGGCCAAATGAAGTCAAGGAACTTGGCTCAAGGTTACACGGTAAGTTAGGGACAGGGCTGGGACAAACACTGACCCTTGATCTGCTTCGGCATGTGGCAGCTTTGCAGGCTATTGGCCATGGCCGTGAAGGGGTCTGCGGGTCTCCGGCTCCCCGCACTAACAGCCAGATGCAAACGGTGGGAAGAGCTCCCAGTGGCCTCTGGGCAACCCCACCTGCTGGGGTCCCCGGGGCATCACAGGCACCCACAGAGGCAGAGAGGGAGATGGGAACGGCAACAGTGTCCTGCATTTCTTTCCATATTAAAAAAAAAAGAAACTGTACTTTTAGGGGGACAGTGAGCCCCAAGATCTACCTTCTTACCTGCCTCTCACCCCCTCACCCTTCTGTCCCCAAAGAAGTCCAAAGAAAAGTTGGTTTTAAAAAACATAAAACCTAGGTGGTTTTTTTTTTAAAATGAGTTACAGCCCCCACCCATAAAGATACAGCCTAGTGAAGTTTTACAAACTAAACCAACCCGTCCCACCCGTGTATCAGCACCGAGATCAAGAAACAACGTGACCAGGACCTTCCTGTCCCCTCCAGGTACTGCACCCCGCCCCCATGACCTTCCCAAGGACAACAACCCTATCATGACTTCTATCGACAGATAAGCTTTGCCTGCTTGTATATTTTAAATAAACCCAAGCCTAGTTTTAACTCTTTAGGAACAGGTTAAAGCAACCAGCCAAATAAAACTCCTCACAGCCAACCCTCCAAATACCAAAACACCAGCCAGTCCCACGGGAAACAAACAAGGAGGTGAAGTTTTCATGAGTGAAGTGGGATCCCCTGACACAGCCGCCCCTCCCAGATAAGACGGACATGGTTTTCTCTTCTGAGAGTCATCCTTGCAATCAGTTAAACAGAAGAGGATTGTTCCTGGGCAGCCAGTGGTTTGGCTGCTGGAACAAAGGACAGAGATAGGACCAGAACAATCTCTCTCTAATGCCGCCCCTCACCCTCTGCCTGACTTTAACTGAGGCTACTTCATGGTTTTCACCTTCCCTTCTTTATGTTAAAAACTGTTCCTACATATCCTTTATCTGACACCGACTATGGCAAATTTAAAGGCTCTTTTGTAATCATCTGGGCAGAAGCAATTTACAGTGAATTTTATTAGCTAACCAGAGCCTCACAGGACGTTGATCAAAAAGCAATTTTTTATCAAAGTTATGAGACACGATTTTTGTTGGAACAGTATAAGTGATAAATGTTTCAAGGCAAACCTAAGGGATCTTAAAAGCTTCCCCCTTACGGGTAAAGACTTCTTTATAAATTTATCAACAGTACTAAAAATACCAGAGGGAGAACAGCCAGTCCTGTACACAGCACAGCACTTGCTGGGAAGTCAGGGGAAGGAACACTGACTCTTGGCCCTGCCATGAGCTTGGGGAAGGACTTGGGGACATCCCTTTGGCCACCCAGCGATGAACCATGCAAAGCTCTTTTTGCCCCCAGCCTCCACTTCCCAGGCCCTGCTGAGGAGGGTGTGAGAAAAGGGGACACAAAATGCATCCCCGCTGCTCTGCAGACAGGAACGACGGGAACAGAATGCAGTGTTGCAATGAGCCAGGGGAGTTGTTACCTCGGAACTGTGCAGCCCCAAGAATTCTGAGCAAACTGTGAAGCCAGTTTGGAAAAGGCGCTCCCAGGAACAGAGACTGAGTAAGGCACCAAAGCAGGAAGCCATTCCACAGCACTGAGATGATATAGAAATGAGAAAAATATCTGCAAAGGAAAAACAAGTTAGGCAATCATCAGGGTGGATCCGCGTTAGGCCGTGATGCAGGAAGATTATTTTTAGTTTCTCTAACCCTCCCACCTTTCCATTCGCAAAGTGTAGAGTTTTGCTGTTTAATAGAACCCGAATCCCGCAGGCGCTCAGATTTTTAAAATTTTCTTTTAATGATGTGACTGGTGAACATACAGGAAAAAGAGGTTTCTCTGAGGTTAACAAGAACAAACTGACTTTGTTAAACTCAGAAGAAAGGTCAATTAGCAATCTCTCTTATCTTTGGATAACAGTATTGAGCTCAAGTTCCAAACAGGAGGCCGCAGGCCCTTGCGAAGAGAGCCTAGACTGTGCTAAAACAAGCTAAATCTGTAAAAGATTTCAAAATCCCAAGCAATATTGCAGGAGCAGTCACACAACTGCTATGCGAGATTTGCACAATCACAGACCTTCAGGGCTGGGAGAAACCTTAAAGATCTTCTGACCCAGCGTTTTTCTGAATCGAGTTGATCCAAATTATTTTATTATAATACAACAAATACTATAATCCTAACAGTAGGTATCGACTCCAAATGGTTACAATTCTCAGACAACTACAAGGCCTACTTTGCAATGAATGCATTTACAAACTAAATACAAATAAGACCACAAAACCAATGCAATTGAAATTAGCACTGTTAATTTCATGTGAAAGATGACGCTGATTTGCTGAAACCAAACCACCTACTTTGGCAGAAGAGCCTAACAGGTTCACCTATACTTTTCCTACTATTTTTCTCTATTCAGACAAATTCAAAACCTTTTTGACTCTACTGGGTGCCTGGCAGTCAGGTCATCTGGCCTTCCCTGGTCTTTAATGCTTCGTGTACGTATTAATATTAAGCCCCACTCCTTTTCTCATTAGTCTGTGACAGTAAAAGAAAATATTTTGTACCAAAGGAAATCAGGCAAGCAAAACAAAATGTAGGAATAAAAAAAACAAAACGACATACCTGTGAATCAAAAACACCAAGGAACAGTAAGAAGTAAGAAGCTTAGTAACTTGTACAAACCACTCGTAAGTGATTTGCTTGACTTCTGACTTGACATAAATCAGCACGTAATATGTGTAACAGGGGCAGAAAAGCAAGTCCAGACAAGCCCAGGTTGCATGAATAAGAGCACAACGGAGTCATGAGGGCTGAGTCTCCAGCCAAATGCTGCCATTTACTGTGTGACCTTGGATAAGTAACTTAACCTCTCTGAGCCTTAGGTTTCTCATCTGCCACGTGAAGATAACCATAGAAACCATAGAGGATTATGAGGATGAAATTAAATAATCTTAACTGTTCTCCCAGGCTCCATTCTACAACCCTTATTCCCACAACTAGACTATTCTCTACCTAAGTTGCCAGAGGGATTTTTTTTTTTAACTTAAAGAATGAAATGAATAATTGCTTTGTTTTTGTTGCCTCTTTTTAAAATGTTTTTGTAAACATTTAATGCCAAGTCATATCCCTTGCTTGGTTTTAAAGACCCACCTTGAGCCTTCAAAAGCAGATCTAAAAACTCCCCGTCATCGGTTTTAGATGCTCTTCTTTTTCCGCCTTTGGCGCTTTGCTTAACCGTGGCACTATTTTCCAAGCCCTTGGGCGTAGGAACAAGGCCATCCTTATGGTAACACCCGGCACTGAGTAAGCACCCCTTTGATTAGCAAACATCTGAGTGCTTACTATACGCCAGGGCTGCGCAAGCTTTGGGGCTACAGCAGCAAACACAACAGACAGCAGTTTCTGCCCTCATGGAGCTGACTCTCACACACACAAAAAGAGTAAATTTTATAGCATGACAGCAGGCAATAATTGCTATTGAGAAAACTAAAGCAGAAAAGAGGAAGAAGAAATGCTGGAGATGATAGAATTGTAATTTTAAACAAGATAGACAGGAGAGCCTCATTGAAAAGGTAACATTTGAGCAGAATTGCAGGAAGTGAGGATGTAAACCGTGTGGCTATCTGGGGGAAGAGCTATCCAGGTAGAGAGAACAGGCTGTGCAAAGGCCCTGAGGTGCAAGAGAGGACTGGCAGAGAGGACCTCAACACTGGAACAGAGCCGGACAGGGGACAAACCAGAGTCGACAAAGTCAGTGAGGTGGTGGGGATGAGACTGTGCAGGGTCTTAGGCTTTTACTGTGACTTAGAAGCTACTCTATGCTTTTGAGCCTAGGATATATGATCTGATTTAATACATATTTGCTTATGGCTGGAACTAATGCCAGGCCCCAGTTAGGGGAGTTATGGGGTTACTTAAGGACAGGAACTATTGTTTACTGAACTACTGTTTACTTAGCCCAGCTCTGTGCTAAGTGCTCTAATGTCACCACCTATGAGACCAGCAGGGGCTATATTATGCTAACACTCCAATCCACACCATTCGTGTCTCTTGCCTGGACCACCAAGGTAGCCCATTCTCCAGTCTTCTCCACACAGTGGCTAGTCACCCTTTTAAAACATAAATCGGGTTGAAAAAAAATCAAAAGAATAATATTGTATGACACATAAAAATTATATGAACTTCAAAGTTCTACTGGGACTTCTAACAGGCTTCCAAAACTTCCAATAAAGTTTCATTGGAAAACAAAACAAAAAACCCCCAAAGCACACAATGCAATGCCAACCCCTTCTCCCCAAAGCCTTCAGTAGCTTCCATCTCCCATGTTGTCACTCCCACCCCAACCCCAGTCTTGCTCATGAGATCAAACAACCCTGCTGGATTTCCTCTAAAGCAGCGGTCCCCAATCTGTTTGGCACCAGGGACCAGTTTCATGGAAGACGATTTTTCCAAGGTGGGGCGTGGGGGGAGGTGGAGCTCAGGAGGTGATGCAGGTCCCTGTTTTCCTAACATTCCTAACAGGCCAGGGGGACCTCAGCTCTAAAGCACTTATCACCATCTGAAATCATCTGGCTGGTTTTACAAGATTTGTTTACATGTTGCTGTCTGCCTTCCTAGAAGATAAACTCCAAGGTGCCTAGAATAGCTCCTGCCACAGTCAATATTCTATAAATACTGATTAGATAAATCAAGGAAAGAGAAGGTATTTCAACCAAAGTTGCTCTCAGAGTAAGGAGTCAAGTTAGTCAACAACTCAACTAAACCTCAAACCTCTTTTTTGTCATTCATTCAAAGCATATTGATCGAGGACCCATCAGGCACTGAGTTAGGGATATGGTAACAAAGGAGACAGATGTCAATGAATGGAAAGTTTATAGTCTACAGCAGAGGCTCTAACCATTTCTCTGTCATGGACCCCTTTGAGAGTCTGGTGAAGGCTACAGGCCCTTCTCAAAATGTTATACAAGCACAAAATAAAAAACACAGGGATTACAAAGGAAACCAATTATACTGATACATAGGTAATACAACTACTGGAAAGCAAATGTGATACAGTAACGCGTGCTTCTTAATTAATGTATCAAATAAGATCTAGGGTTAAATTAACTATAGTGTTCTCATAGGCATGAAAACAATAATGTTTGGAGGTATCTTCAAAATTTTTAATGTAATGTAAAAAAACTATCACAAAATTGCAGGTACTGCTAATTCTTGTAGTTGTTGTGGTTTGTTGATTACATTCACAATTAAAAGAAATGCTACATCTCAGCAAGAGGTTAGTGAAAATGAAGATGTAACTTTCTTCCAATCCAAGTTTGCCCTGAATTCTGTCCGAAGATCCCCTGGAACCTCCAGTTAAGACCCCCCTGGACTCCAGTGGGGAAAGTCTGGGCAGCTATCTCCAGAGCTCAATTAAACTGCAATGCTTTGATACAATTTGGAACCATTTTGAAACTTAAGAAGTTGCTTTCGTATATTAATGCAGTATGCAAGTTAAAGCATTACGATGCATGTTTGAGGTCACCTATTTATTAAGACTTTCTGGTAAATCAATACTCTAGGAACCAAAAGGAAAACAAGAACATCAATTCCTACTTTAATTAAAAAAAAAAAAAATCTGCCAGACAGGGGTAATGGAAACAAACATTCTGGGAACTGAGTTAAGGTTTCATTCTCGTCTCCTTTGGAAAAAAATAATTGCAAACAAAATTACCAAAGTAATGCTTTTTGTGCAAAAATGTGATTTTACAGGTGCGTATTTCTTTCTTTCTCTCTTTTTAAAAAAATTTTTTAGAGATGATGGGGTCTTGCACAGTCACCCATGTGGGAGGGCAGTGGTGCAATCATAGCTCACTGTGACCTTGAACTCCTGGGCTCAAGTGAGCCTCCCACCTCAACCTCCTGAGTAGCTAGGGCTACAAGTACACACCACCACACCTGCTAAGTAAAAAACAAAACAAAACAAAAAAAAAAATTTTGTAGAGATGGGGGGTGTCTTGCTATGTTGCCCAGGCTGGTCTCAAACTCCTGGCCTCAATCCTCCTGCCTTAGCCTCCCGAAGCACTAGGATTACAGGCATGAGCCAGCATGCCTGATCTACAGTATTTCTTTCTTTCTTCCTCTCTTTTTTTTTTTTTGAGACAGAGCGTTGCTCTGTTGCCCTAGCTAAAGTGCAGTGGCGTCATCATAACTCACTGCAGCCTCAAATTCCTGAGCTCAAGCGATCCTCCCATCTTGGCCTCCCAGAGTGCTAGGATTACAGGCGTGAGCCACCATGCCCGGCTTGCCTATTTCTAAATATAGAAATTACAGGCTTATTTTCATGTTTAAGAGTACTACTAAATATTGCACAAGGAAAAATATTTAAATATGCATCTAAGTTAAGGTTACTAAATAGTTTCAAATTTGGATTAACCAAGATATTTATCAGATGCCACCCTCTGGGGATAAATCCATTCCCATCTGATCTTTCACACATACTGGGCTTCCCATGCTGCAAGATCTTCCCCATGAAGTTCACCACAGAAGACCCTGGGATTCAAATTCCGACAGGCAGATTCAAGTACAACCCACGCCAGCAGGAGCACCACTGGGCAAGTCACCTCTGATTCCAAGCCTGAGTCTGCACATCTGTAAATGGGAATAATGACAATAACATTTCCCTCCCAGGCCTACCGTGAGGAGTAAATGAGGAAAGGCACATACTACACTTGGTAGTTGTCATATATATAGGCGCTCAGTCACTTGTGGTTACTATTAATCATCAGGAAAATCTCTCCGACGTGCTCCTTGGCCATTAACACTTATTATTTTTTCCTGATTATAAAAGGGATAAGCAAATAGTCAATGAAGGCACTCTGGAAAATACAGAGACGCACAGAAGAGGCTGCAGACTCTCACCTCAACCCAACTCTAACGATCCTCCTTTTTCATATAAACGGGAGGACAAAATTTAAAAGGAGAGTAATGTATGTATTAATTTCTTTTGGACACACTGTCAGCTTTGATACAAATGCTCTTTTTTTTTTGGTCTCGATAAAAATGTCTTTCCTTACTGGCCTGGATTTGTAGTGCCTTCTCCAGGACTAAAAGAAATGTTTGTTTAAATTTAGAGGAAAAAAAAGAACACTCGAACACCATGGGAGGTTCTTCTCTAGACTTCTGGAAGAAGAAAAAGGTATAATTATTTCACAATATAGTATAGCAGAAATTACCAGAAACCCAAAGAGTACCAATTGTTAGAGTAAGGGAAAGGTGCCAAGTCTCTTCTTTCTTGGCTGTCATATAATGACAGACTTCAGCAGTGACATACCCCCTAGCTAGGGGTATGAAACCCAGAGAAATAGGTAAATTCAGGGAACGATTTTAAACGTGTCCTTTAATCCAGGAACACGAATGCCTTTTTCAAAATTCAGAAAATAAATTGCTATCAAGTAGAAAAGAAGTTAACCCTGATTAAAAATAAGATGACAGGTAACAGAGCTTCCAAGGTGTGACCAGTTTGTCTTGCATACGTCTTGCTTTTACTGTTCCTCGGAATGATCTAGTTTTCCCTTCTCTGTGTCGACACCTGGAACGTCTTTCTCCTGCAGTCAAAACTGGCGGATCCTCCACATTTCAGAAGCCAAATTATACTTGGTCCCTTCAGGTGAGCCTGTGACAGGCACTACCTGTGAGTGTTTTAGGTGATAACACGGATGTTTCAATCTCCCAGGGACCACATCACATTCCCTCAGATTCCTTCCTAAATGCCGATTTAAAATGCGTCTTAACAGAAAAGACACTGCTCTATTTCTACCGTCTAGAGTTTGGCTGACTCTTCTCGGCCATGTCCTGGATTCAAAGTGAAAAAAGACGAAGAAGAAAACTATAAAGGGCCTCACGATCTCTGAAACCCCTGACGACTTCATCTTTCACTAAACCTGGTTTTGGAAAAGTGCTGGAAGTCAAACGGAGTTTGACTACAACGCGCCATCTTGGGCCACCTTCTCCAGGGGCGCGCCTGCGAGGTGCGGGTTGGGGGCGTCAGGGCGGCCAAAGGAGGTGGCATCCTTGTGGTGACCGTCGTCTCGGTCCTTTGTCCTGACTTCCAGGGTTGGGGAAACACATCGGGGACAGAGAGGCACGAAGGGCCGGCCTGCCTTTATTTCCACAGATGAGCGCGGGCGACCTCAAGTCAGAGTAGAAGCCCCGAGAGCGCAGGGGAGCGGAAAGAGGAGAAGCCGGAAAAAGGAGGTTTCAATTTGCCACCTGGTGACCAGGCCTAAACTCGGCTGCGCGGCCATGTCCCCGAGGGGGAGGCTCCGTGAGGCCGCACGTTCCCGTTCCCGCGTCCGGCTCAGCGCTCCCGCGGCGTCCGCGGACACCGGGCCCGGCGCCCCCAGAGCCACGCGGCGGCCGGCCGGAGGGGGGCGCCGCGCCGCGCAGCGCGGGAACCCGGCAGCGCCTCCCAGGCCCGCTCCCGCCTCTGCTGCCCCCTGCCGGCTGCCCGTGGGCCGCGCCGCCCCGAGCTCCGCACGCCACGGCAACCGCAGCAGGCGCCCGGGGCTTGGTTACCTTTTGGGGACATCAAAGACCCGGCAGACGGCCGGGCGCGCCGGGCCCCCACTCTTGGTTTTCCCATAGCGGATCAGGTCCTGGAAGAGCGCGCAGCTCGGGAGCAGGCCGCACGGCAGCAGCTGCAGCAGCAGCGTCAGCAGGAAGGCGGCGGCCAGCGTGAGCCACAGCGTGCGGAGCGGATTCAGCGCCGAGAGCTCTGCCCCCGCCCAGGGAGCCATGGCCGGCGCGCCCGGCGTCCGCGCTGCCAACGCCACCGCCGCCCGCCCGCCCGCCGAGCGGCCGCCACTCCCGCGCCGCGCGGGAGGCGGGGGGGGGGGGCCTCGGCCTCGCCGGACGTCGGTGACGCGGCGCGGGGCGGGGACGCGCCGGCCCCGCCCGGTACTCGCCGCCGGCCGCGCGGTTCCCCGGTCCGGGGCGCGCTGGCCCTGGCTGGTCCCCGGCAGCCCCTGACCCGACCCGGGCATGCCTGCAGGGAAGTCCAGCGTGCGATTCGACGGACGCGGAAAAGCGGAACAAACAAGATCACGTGCCCGCAAGGTTTCCAATGGAAAAATGGAAACAACCCCGAATGTTCCAGTTCAGTGTGTTTAGCTAAATCATGGTACACTAACTTGTTAGAATATCATGCGGCATTAACACGATGATTATGAAGACTGCAGAAACAGGAAATCTGTCTATGATAACTGAAACTGTATGTTAAGTGAAAAAACCGGTTATATAAAATACGTAACATAGGATAGCAAACAACTATATGGATAAAGAAGCCAGGTCCTACACGAAAATGAATAGCTGCATTAGGATGATGGAAATATGTACAATGTAAACACGTAAAGTAGAAAATCATCAAAGTAATGGCACAGAATAGAAACAGTATGGTGGTAAAAATTGTGTTTACCTTTTCCCACTAGAATTCCAAATCTGGAAACAACGTTTTTAACTCTTGTCAGCTGTTTCTTCTGATATTTACCTCCGTTTGGTGACAATGCTATTTCTTGACTCATCAATTTTAAACATATTTTTCTTTAAGTGAAAATTTAGCTTTTTTGGGTACTTTTAAAAAAGCCCTTAAGATATTAATTGCAAAAAAAAATGTTGTATGCCTCCTGTATAACAGGTACTGTTTTGGACACTGAGGACAGAGGGCTTTCTTTACAAGACAACTGTCACTGCCTATTTGGAGCTTCATGTGCTTGAGATTGGGTAGTACCTGAGACGTGGCCAACTTGTCACCCTTACCCCAATGAGATACCTTACATGTGTATTGAACAAACATTGGGGAACTGGATGGGTAGGTTAGTGGGACTTTGGGTTGTTAAATGTGCAAGTTTTTAGGGTTTTGCTTTTTCGTGCAAGGACATTTAAGGCTTTACCAATCCTCTGATAGCCTGGTGATAAAGGATGGCCAAATTGGCATTCCAACTAGGACAATAAGGCCTTTTTGTGTGACCTGGAATCTCCTCTGCAGGAATCATCCCTGCATTGTTTCTTTATTGTTCTCAGGTTAACTCCACAGAAATGCAGCTGGACTTTCCAGAACATCTTGTAAGTGCATTGCAGGGACCAAGTTTCTTGAATAGGAGGTTCTCTTATAGTTTTCTGACCTGGGGAAGATTGAAAAAAAGATAGGGGTGTGTGTGTGTGTGTGTGTGTACATAGTAGAAACAGGCAAGGTTGAGGCTGGAGGGAAAAATTATCCCATATTTTTTGTTTTAGATTTTAATCGGCTGCACAGTTTCTATTCAGAGACGCCCCCTGTAGAGGGCAGTGGCTGAACAGAAAGCCATAATTCAACCCTACTGAGAGTATTTGTAAATGTTTAAATCCTTACTGGAGTGAGTTATTTCAAAAGTGGAAAACCAGGCGAAAATCTGTTAGAAAGATCAATGCTAATAAATATCAGTCAGCATTTTTGTCTTTATTTAATTAACAACACTGTATGTTCAACAAACCACTGGCCTTGCCTGCAGTAAATAGCAATGCCATTTTTCCAGTCGCTCAGGCCAAAAACCTTGAACTCAACCTTGATTCCTGTCTTTCTCTCGCCGCCTCAATACAATCTGTCAGCAAATCCTATTGGCTCTGCCTTCAAAATATGAATCCAAATTCAATCATGCTTAGAGTCAGTGCTTTACTGAAGTCCCTAGACATCTCAATAAATCAAAAAAAGAAATAAAAGGTATAAAGACTGCAAAATAAAAAACAACACTGTTATTATTTGAAGATAATATGAAACTCCAATAATAGAAACTCCAAAAGAGTCTACAGATAATCTATTAATATCAGAACTAACAGAGTTTGGTGAGGTTGCTGGAGACAAAAATCAATTTATAAATGTTGATTATTTCTATTTCCTGGCAACAAACAGAAAATTGTATGTTTCCATTTCCCAGCAACAAACAGTAAGTTGTATGTTTCAAAGATACAATTTACAATAGCGTAAAATATTATGCATCTAGGAATAAATCTAATAAAATATAGTAAGACATCTTCAAAGAAAATAAAATATTACTGATATAAAATAAAATGTATTTAACAGGGGAAATACACTAAGCTTATAAATTAGAAAACTGCATATAGTTAGGATGACAATTCTCCCTAAACTGATTTATGAAATAAATATAATCCCAATCAAACCCCAACTTTTGGTGGAACTTGCCAAGCTGATTCTAAAATTTATATGGAAATAAGAAGAGCTAAAGGTGACCAGGCACTCTTGAAGATGAAGACAAAGGTTGGAAGACTTGCTCTAATTGCTAACACAGAGTATAGTATTAATAATTATGTCCGC
>RJWJ010028400.1:0-21447 GCA_004363605.1 Indri indri | reverse complement strand
GGGCAACATACGTAACCTAAACATCTGTACCCCTATAATAACAAACAGTAAAAAAAAAAACCTCAATTAGGAAGTAAGTTGGAAAAAGAAATGTGAGATGGAAGAAAGTTGAGATGAGAGAGAAAAGAAATCAGAAAATGTGCTGCTAAATCTAAATACCTAATTACTGGAAATAACTGATATTTTGTGATTAAATAAAAGGTTGGTGAAGAAAAGACATAGGATGGATAAAAGAGAGGTGGGAGGAAAGAAACATCTGGACCATAAAAGAGGGGGAGAGAGAATGGAGGAAGGTGGTGGACAAAGAAACTTCTCTTTGAAAACAACATAAAAAAATGCCCTACAAGTGTGAAAACCTTTTGGTCCAGCCATTCCACTTTTAGGAATTTATCCTAGGAAAATAGTTAAGGACATATGTAAAAACTTAGTTCCACCGTGATGGCCATTTTTGGACAAAGATCTTACAATAGAGGATCTAATAAATAAATAATGGCATATCAAAACACTTTATATAACACCTAAAATAATGTTCTGTATAAATATTTGACATGTGAAGACTTTTAATACATTGCTAAGTATCAGAAGACTGGTTATAAAACAATATTGAGTATATGATCCCATTTAAAAAAAAATACATGCAAGAACCTTTTGTAGTTCATAAGCATGATGATTGGGTTTTCATGCTCCCATGTGAGATGTGCCTCTTTCAAACCTTGTTACACCACAGTACCAGTCTGACATGGAAAAAAAATACACACGTGTATGCATTGGTAAAATATCTGGAAGTTTCTATGCCAATGAAGTTAATATGGTCATCTCTGAATGGTCAGATTGTTTCATAAAAGTTCATCAATAAGCTTATCAATCTATATTTCTATTTTTCTACAATAATATATTGCTTTTGTAATAATATTTATGGGGGGCAATTCTTAGAGGAGAGGGGGTTATATTAGTTTTTTAATACTCTGTAGCAAAATACCACAAAGTTAGCAGGTTAACAAAAATACCCACTTATTTCCACGCGTCAGGAATCTAGGCATGGATTAGCTGAGTTCTCTGATTATCACCTCACTAGGCTGAAATCAAAGTGTTGGCCAAGGCTGAGGTCTCATTTGAAGCTCTGGGCTCTCTTCCAAGATTATGTGGTTATAGGCAGAATTCATTTGCTTGCAGTCATTGAACTCATGGTGGCTGTCTTCAAGGCCGACAGAAGCATGTCTACTGTTACTGCTTGCATCCTTTAAGGGCTAAGCTGATTAGATCAGGGCTACCCAGGATAATCTCTCTTTTATTTAATGCAAAGCAACCGATTAGGGACCTTAATTCCTTTTGCCATCATACTCACAGAGCCCACCCATAATCAAGGGGAGAATATTTGATCCCCTAAGATTCTGTGCCCTTGTTATATCCGGTTCGCCTCAGCCCAGGAACAGAGAGGCAGAGTCGCCGAGGCTGCAAATGGCAAAGGAGTTTATTGGCTAGCTCAAGCTAGGGTCCCAGTCCGAGAGCACCAACGCAGTGGCCTCTCCTATGTACCAGGACCAGGACCCCGCCGTGGGGTGAAAGTTAAGCTTTTATACCTTTTTGTGCACACGACACGCAGGTTCCACATGACACGCTGGGCACACCATCCCCCCTCCCCTCAGTTCCTTGGTCCCTTTAAAAGTGGCTGATTGTGTTGGCTCCTGATTGGTCGGTTCGATTTTCGCACCGGCGCCGGTTGTGGTCAGCGTCATTTGGGTGGGGGGGGGCGGGGAAGGGCGGCGTTATTTCGAGGAAACTCAGGCCTACTCCAGGAAGTTCAGCCTGTCACGGAGTTACTCCTGCTCTTATTCCTGTTATTCTTTTCATTCTGATTTGCTATACTTAACAAACAACTAAAGCAAGCACGGTCACAGAAGCAAATAGCATCAGTTAGAATCAAAGACAGCACATTTTTCTCTAGTCTCAAACAATTCATCCCACACAAAACAAAGTACATTCTCCTACTATCAATTCCTGTTTTTCACCCTTATTTCCTAACAGTGGATAATGGGAAAAAATGTTAATTCTCTTTCATAGTTCATTACTTAAAATGTGCTTCAGTAATCAACCTCTAGAAAAAACTTTTCTGATTCCATAATTCTACTTACCAGTTTCGTGTAAAAAATCTGGCTATTTCAATACAAACATGGTATTTATTCATTCATTTAGTTATTTATTTTTGCAGGCTAAAAGCTGAATTGCCAAAAGAAATAAATCAAATATAGCCTTTTAAAAATTGGGCCTATTATGCTAAGCTGATGTATTCTCACAGAGGAAAAGAGCAAAACACTTGAAACTAATAGAATTGGCTGCACACTTGGATTTTTAAAAGATCTTGGACCATTTCCTGGCTGACCTCTCCCATAGCAGTAAATCATAGTGGCATCTGAGTAATACAGACTCGCACATCTTTGACATGTATTAGTCACAATCATAATGTTTCACATAGTATGTATTATAATTTTATTCAGCTTAAAATGTGCAGAACACATACTCAGAAATGAAATTTAATATTATATTGTTCTTTCAAAATTGATCGGGGTAGTAGAAGGTACCAAAAATGTTCCCTAGGAGCAATAACATTGCCTGGTTTATGAACACTAGCATTAGTCAGCAGAATCAGACGAAGCCGACTTAACAAAATTTAAGCTGACAGGAATGCCATATTGTTGAACACCATCTTATTAGGACCGAGAAAACAAAAGGCTCAGCCAGTCATCCCTCTATCCTAGGCAGTTATTATATGGGGCTTTTGTTTCGTTTTCTTTCTTCATTAGTACCTTGCAACCTGAAACTGCAAACTTAATTATCTCTTAGACCCTGTGAATGTTCAAAGAAATCTAGCAGTGCTTTGAAATTACTTATCCATTCATCAACAAAAATTATTAGGATGCTTATACCTTTAGTTTATCATTGTTAGGGGAAAGTGCCTGGTGAAATCTTGGATTATATTTACAAAGTTGGTTTGCTATCCTGTGGATAGGGATGCTTATGTGTATTAATAACAAATCATGGTGGTCATGTCTCCTGAATGAAGTAATAACTTAGGGACCAAAGTCATAAAAATAATTAAACCATGATTTCTGCATTAGAGAAGTTTATAGTCTAGCAGGAAAGACAGATATATAACAAATTACCATATAAAACGTATAATTCAGACATATACGAAGTACTATGGAAAAACAAAGGAAGAAGTAATTATGATGAAACAAAGCGAAAGGATAATGAAAGTAGAAGGGAGTCACAGGAGGTGACTTTTGAAGAGGGTCAAGGGATTATCACGAAGAGGAGGGAAGGGGAACAGCTTTAGTGAAATGTATGCAAATCATTTTTACATTACAAAAAAAATGTACATTTTCTTTCATTGTCTTTACAAAAATATACACATTTTCTTTGGGCCCTTGAGATAAAGTAATGAATTTGGCTTCCTACATCAGCAGGTCCATAGCAAGATGCTTTTACATCTTTTTTTGTGTGTGTGAGACCGAGTCTCGCTCTGTTGCCCTGAGCAGAGTGCCGTGGCGTCAGCCTAGCTCACAGCAACCTCAAACTCCTGGGCCAAGCAATCCTTCTGCCTCAGCCTCCCGAATAGCTGGGACTACAGGCATGCGCCACCATGCCCGGCTAATTTTTTTATCTATATATTTTTAGTTGTCCAGCTAATTTCTTTCTATTTTTTTTTTAGTAGAGACGGGTCTCAATCCTGCTCAGAGCTGTTCTTGAACTGACCTCAAGCGATCTAGCCCCCTCAGCCTCCCAGAGTGCTAGCATTACAGGCACCTGGCCTAAAGTGAGTCCTAGAATTTTAAGTAAAAGGCAGATTCACACAATAGTAACAGCATGTTGCAGTTTTCAGGTGTAGGGGAGGAAAATGTTTTCCTCTACCTTGTTGGTTTCTGTACGTGGGGGCATGTGAATTAAACTGACAAAAGGCAGATTAGCCAGAGGGGGGGAAAACAGTTTATTTTCGCACACAAGTCATATACCTGTGGGAGTGCTCAGTGATGAATAACTCGAAGGGGTGGTTAGAATTTGTGGCTTATATACACAACTTAGTAGGGGAAAGGAAGGAGAGAAAAGGCTTTTATGGGAAGAACAAAAATAGGTTTTTTTTTAGGAAAGATAAATAGGATTTTAGGGGGAAAAAAGGAGATAAAAAAGTTTGTGATAATGCTTGTTTATGCCGCCAAGTGGTCTTTCTGTCTACTTCATGGCCATAAAACTACCCCAGAAAGGGGATTTATGGCAAGTTTAATCTTAGTCTCTCTCCTTGTAATAGAAATCACCCCGCAGAGGGATTTTATGGCAGTCCTCATTTCTCAGAAGTTTCTGCTTTTCATCAGATAAGGGAAGCTCCAAGAAGGCTTCTTTCTGCATCTATTGAATCTCAAATGTCTTCAGCATAAAATAATCTTTATACCAACTCTGGGGTTCTGAGTGGAAGCCACTTTGTAATGGAGTGTGTTCAGGTATTAAAAGTCACAGCACTATCAATTATACCTCAATAAAGCAGGGGTAGGGGGAAATCAGAGCAGGTATTTTTGCTCTAAAGGAGTTGGGAAAACAGAGCAAAGATGTATACAAATCACAGGGCAAGGCATGCTGTATATCAAATACTACTGAGAACTGAAATCAACATTATTTCCTATCTCTCTGTTAAATAATGCTGACATCAAGCATGCTCTTCTATCCTTAAACCAGGCATAAAAATTCAGCTATTCACTTCAGGAAATACTTGCTGTTGGAAGATAAGCTAATTAAAACAGCTTGATCATTAAGATTCATTTCAAAATCTTCATTTTTGCTGTGTTCACCAAGCCCAAGCTATTATATCATAAACCTATCTAATCTATATCAGGTCCCCACCTGGTTCTAAAACCCCAAAATACCCTATAAATACCCTTTCCTAATTTCTCCTTTTTGAGATAGTACTAAGACTCTTATGGTGGTGTTCTCTCTAAACAAAGTAAGTCTAATAAACTTAGCATTACTTGAGCCACAAGTTTTTCTGGTATCTGTAAAAACTGAGAAACACTGAAAAATAAGCAAAAGATTGCTAACTGTCCTTTCAATGTAATGCTAGATGTTGTCCAGGAAACCTTTAGAGATTATCTGATTCTATTAAAATCTATGCTTTTACTTTTTTGGGGCTATTTTACAATTCTGTATGTTGTTAAAAAACTGATAATTATGCACATTATTTTCATCCATAGAGATGCAAATGAACCTTTTTCTGGTTGAAGATACAGTTGGTTGAAGAAGATATGATTCCAAACATTATGTTTTATTTCCTCGTGGGTATCGATTAGTTTTGCATCTATTAGGAAATTCATTTGATTACCTATATAAATGTCTGTTCTTTGAATTCTCCTTTGAACCAGTTGAAACCTTCTTTTTTTCATACCAAATCTTTGAAATCCAATGTGTACACTTTCAGCACATCTCAATTCATAGTATGAATAGTCACATTTCATGTACTCAATAGCCACATTTATCTGGTGGCTATCATAGTGGACAGTGCAGGATGAACCCTTTCATGTAGAAGCCATAAAGGAGCATTTGGTTGAATATTTGATACACTTCCTTTACTTACCTTCTCATTTCTTCTTTCAGATAAGTCTCTTTAATAAGATTAGTATTTGGGAATCCAAGTGTGTTTCAGCACAGACATTATCAACATCCAAGCATGAGGCTGAATTATGCAGATCAACAACAACTTGTGATTCCTTTTCTTTCCATAAGAAGTGGAGAAACATCTACATTCAGTAAAAGTAAGAGATGAGAAACCATCACACTGGTTCCTGATAATTGACTGCAGAGATAACATTCGCCCCATCCTCTCATGGTCCTGCCTCTGAGACTGGCTTCAATGCAAGGATTCTGGACCATGATGCTGGCATCTCAGAAAGCTAATCAAGAGACCTGGCTAAAGAAGATGTCTGAAGCAACTCCAATCCCATTACAGTGCCCCAACATTCTCCTGTACCCCAGTACTGATGCCTTTCTATATCATATCCCATAGCTGAAAGAAAGATCCCATCTGCTGGGAAGAGGAAGTGGATCACAGGATGCTTCATTGAGGGGTTTCGCTGAAACTGGCACTTGATAGATTTGCAAAAAAATTGCAGGAAAAGTTGGAGGGAAACAATATTCCAGAAATAAGAAACAATATGAACAAAGGTATGTATAAGCTTAAAAGCAAAGAGGGTGGGCTTGAGTTTGAATCTTTGCTCTAACACTTTCAAACACTGCTGTGACTTTCATCCCATTTACTTATCAATGTGAAAGCCCTGCTTTATTCCTTCTAGTTTCTTGCTCCCCTATTAGATAACCCTATCCTCATTGCACATGCTCATTTAGTTAGTTGGTTATTTTCTGTCTCAGGATAGGAAAATTCTTATGTTATTTCACCCTCTTTCCCCAACATCCCTTATTGCACAGGCAAAGTTATCTATTGGGCAGCAATTTAATCTCATTCCCTAGTATACAAAAAAAAAAAAAAAGAATCCAGAAGAGTTATGTTTATGCCTATCTTTATTTTTCCTGTGTTGCCTTAGGTAATAAATTTAACATCTTTGAAACATTTTTTCAGTTATATAATAATGATAACAAAGTCTTCCTCACACTTTTGTTAGCATTAAATATAATATGTAAGTGAGAATCCCTAGCGATTAGCAGATCCTCAATAAATTATGTTGTCCCCATTTCTAAAAAAGTTTAAGTGGGATAAATTAGCAACTTTTGGAGGGGATATTCTACAAAATGGATCTTTGACCTGAGATTGAAAAAATTTAAGGATTAAAAGTATATTTCAATCAATTAGCTTTTCTTCACTCTAGCAAGATCGACTTTTTACCTTGTGGAAAGACAGTCTATTTCAATGCATAATTGTAAATAATAACAAGTTAAAATCTATTACATGCATCTAAACAACTCTAAGGAATTTGTTTAGGATCGAAATGCCAGTGGTGTACATATATAGTATACCAGTATCTCAATGTATCGACCCAAATTGAAGTTAGGGTATGACCTGGTGGGACAAGGAGATAAGGTTGAGTCTTGTATCTCTAGAAAGACCACAAACTAAAGGGAAAGAAGCTAATAAAGGACCAGGTACCTAAACTCTGGTCAGGATACAGATGGTCATGTTTAATTCTCCTGAACAGTAGTTGTCTACCTTGTAAAAAATCTAGTGTCTAGTTGTAAAATCTAGTGTCCTTCTATGAAGTATTTCCAGGTTTTTACATAGACCAGGTTATTGCTTCTAAAAGCCTTTGTGAAAGGATATCCAAGCTCTCTACTTGGATTTTATTTTCTGCAAAGTATTAGCACCATGGATATCTCTATAGCTAATAGCTAATCCTGGGAGGATTTGTTTGATAAGAACCTGCTAATATATTTTTTTAAATAGAGATGGGGTCACCCTTTGTCTCCCAGGCTGGAGTGCAGTGGTGCAATCCCAGCTCACTGCAGCCTTGAATTCCTGGGATCAAGTGATCTTCCTGCTTTAGCCTCCTGAGTAGCTGGGACTACAGGTGCATACCACCATGCCTGGTTAATTTTTAAAAATTAGAGATGGAGTCTCGCTGTGTTGTCCAGGTTGGTCTCCAACTCCTGAACTCAAGCGATCCTCCCATCTCTGCCTCCCAAAGTGCTGAGATTACAGGTGTGAGCCACTACTCCTGGCCTCTGCTAATATTAATATTCCTAAGGTTTCCTTAGCAAAGCCCAATACAAAGAGTATTTCATTGTATTCATTATTTCTTTTTATCGCTTAAAGTTTGTTGCTAGATTAAATGAGGTTTCAGGACTTGGGTATTTTGCACAGCTTTGTAAAGCATATATAAATGTGAAATTACTAGAAAGAGAGAGACAGAGAGAGACAGAGAGAGTCTGACTTCTTTCAGTTCCTGTTCTTCAACTGAGCCACCACAAAAACCTATCTCAAATCGGTAACAAAATGCTGAATTCAGATTTTTTATATGTATACTATAAATAAAAATATATTACATGGCAAAAATAAGTCTGGTGTCTTACATGCGTGTACTTACGATGATTATTTCTCTGCATAAGTGAAACTGGCAAAGTTCTCTATTCAAAGCAATTCATTAATTTCACAATATTTCCCTCAAGTGAAATTATGTTGTTCACAAAATAATGCATCATTAGTATAGGGAATTTTCATACAGTCAAGTACTTTTCCATTTTGCAAGGATTTGTAAGAACTTTAAGTAGATGCTTAAAAAATATATCTTCACTTTCAGCTATGTTACATAAATATGCCTAGACTCATTCAGCAATTTGCAATGTACAATTTGTGACAATGAGAAAAGTTCAGTGTAAGACCATTGTCGCTGGAATGGAGCCAAAGGAAAATTAGTAACACAGATATACTAAGAAGAATGATATAATACTATGTTGACCTGAGTTATACAAATTTAATTTTGACGACAATTACTAAAAATGATAGGAGTGCATTTGGTATGGGGGGCCAGAGTCATTTTAAAGTCTCTGAATATTTGGAGTAACCACTAGAAAAATCATAAGCAAAAGTTTGATCATGGGTTTACCATCCTTTAGATCGCATTCAATATGTTTGACCAAAATAGAATTGGTTAAGATGATAACCTTGGTTAAGGAAATCCGTATTTGGGAAAATAAACCCAACAGGGAAATGAAATAAAGGTCAACTGAGGTCCAATTCTGCATTATTAAGTTGCTGTTTTTCCTTCTCCAATATTTTATTATTTAGCTCTCAACCATTAAAAAGTTGGGTGACATTTTTCCTACCTGAAATTTTAGCAACCAATATACGGTTATTTTCAGGTTCACTGAGAAGGACCTTTAGACTAAAGGTTTCCAAAGTGGAAATGCCCTTGTTCCTAGGACGTGAACAAGACCATGGAACATGAGGGGAAAAAAAGAAAAAACAGATAAACTGCTACTGATATTTTTAAAACTTATTTTGTTTTTATTTCATTTCTTAAAACACCTTTATTGGGATGTAATTTACATATAAAAGTCACTGGTTTAAAGTGTGAAAGTGAATGATTTTTACTATAATCAGATTTGTGCAACCATCGCCATAATCTAATTTTAGAATATTTTCATTACTTCACAAAGATACCCCATTTCCATCAGCAGTCAATCCCCCTTCCTTCTTTACCCAATCTCCAGGCAACCACTAATCTACTCTCTATCTTTTCCTATTCCAGACATTTCATAAAAGTGAAGTCATATAATTAGTTTTTTATGATGGACTCTTTCATTTAGCATACAATTTTCAAAGTTCATACGTGTTGTAGCATATATCAGTACTTCATTGCTTTTAATGCAGAAAAAATTTCATTGTATGGATATATCATATTTTTTTTATCCATTCATCAGCTGATGAACATTTGGGGTATTTCTAAATTTTGAATAGTATGAATAAGGGCATTTGATAAGAAGCCTTTGGACATATGTTTTCAATTTTCTTAGGCATACAGTTGAACCTTAACCAATGCAGGAGTTAGGAGCACTGACCCCCCACACAATCAAAAATCTGTTTGTAACTTTTGACTCTTCGAAAACTTAACTGCTAATAGCCTATTGTTGATCACAAGTCTTATCAATAACAGTTGATGAACACATATTTTGTACGTTATATGTATTATATACTATATTCTTACAATAAAGTAAGCTAGAGAAAAGAATGTTATTAAGAAAATTATAAGGACGTGAAATTATATTTACTCTTCATTAAGTGGCAGTGAATCATCCTAAAGGTTTTCATGCTTGTCATCTTCACATGAATAGGCTGAGGAGGAGGAAGAAGAGAAGTTGGTCTTGCTGTTGTCTCAGGGGTGGCAGAGATGAAAGAGGTAGAAAGAGAAGCAGGAGAGGCAGGCACACTTGATATAACTTTTATTGAAAAAAATCCACATCTGAGTGCAACTGAACAGTTCAAACCTATGTTGTTCAAGGGTCAACTCTATAACTTGGGAGTACAATTTCTGGATCATATGGTAACTCTGTGTTTAACCATTTGAGGACTTGCCCAAGTGTTTTTCATAGCTGCTACACCACTTTACATTTCTTCTTTTTCTTTTTTTTTAATATGCAAATTCCAGGCTACATTGACCTTATTTTTTTTTTCTTTTCTTTTCTTTTTTAGAAATGGGGTCTCACCGTACTGCCCAGGCTGGACTCGAACTCCTGAGCTCAAGTGATCCTCCCACCTCAGTTTCCCAAGTAGTTGGGATTACAGACACATGGCACATGCCACCACACCTGGCACAACTTTACACTTCTACCAAAAATGCATGAAAGTTTAAATTTCTCCACATTCTCACCAATACTTATTTTCCATTTATTTGATTATAGACACCTAGTAAGTGTGCAGTGGTATCGCATTGTGGTTTTCATTGACATTTCTCTGATGACTAATGATGTTGAGAAACTTTTCATGGATTTATTAGCCAATTGTACGTCTTTTTTGAAGAAATGTCTATTAAAATCCTTTGCCTATGTTTTAAAAATTCTATATTATTATTTACTATTTTATTTTTTAATTTGACTCATAAACTTTTATGCATTTATCATGTACAAAATGATGTTTTGAAGTATACATACATTGTGGAATAACTAAATCTAGCTAATTACCATATGCATTACCTCACATAGTTATCATTTTGTGGTGAGAAACATTTAACATTCACTCTCCTAGCATCTTTTAAGAATACAATATATTGTTATTAACTATAGTCACCATGTTATACAAGAGATCTCTTGCACTAGTTTCTCCTATCTAACTGAAATTTGTATTCTTTGACTAACATCACCCAAACCTTCCCCCCTCCACTGCTCCAGGCCCTGATAACCACCATTCTACTCTCCAGTTCTATGCAATCAACTGTTTTAGTTTCCTCATATGAGCAAGATCATGCTATGCTTGTATTTCTGTGTCTGGCTTATTTCACATAACATAATGTCTTTGAGGTTCATCCATGTTGTTGCAAAGGACAAGATTTCCCTCTTTTTTATGGCTGAACAGTATTCCACTGTGTATGTATGACACATTTTCTTTATACATTCGTCTACTGCTGGGCACACAGGTTGATTCCACATCTTGGCTATTGTGAACAATGCTGCAATAAACATGAGAGTGAGTTTTATCTCTCCATGATCCTGTTCTCAATTCCTTTGGCTGTATATCCAGAAGTGAAATAGCTGGATCATATTGTAGTTCTATTTTTAATTTTTTGAGGAATCTCCGTACTGTTTTTCATAACAACTGTACTAATTTACATGCCCACCAACAGTGTGTAAGAGTTTCCTTTTCTCCACATCCTCACCGATAGTTATCTTTTGTCTTTTTGATAATAGCTATTTTAACAAATGAGGTGATATCTCATTGTGGCTTCGATTCACATTTCCCTGATGATTAGTGGTGTTAAGCATTTTTTCATATACCCGTTGGCCATTCCTATGCATTCTTTTGAGAAATGTCTATTCAGGTTCTTTTCCCATTTTTAAAATCAGGTTTTATATATATATTGCTATTGAGTTGTTTGAGTTTCTAACATATTTTGGATACTAACCCCTTATCAGATGTATAGTTTGAAAATATTTTATCTCATGCTATAGGTTACTTCTTCACTCTATTGATTGTTTTATTTGCTGTGCAGTAATATTTTAGTTTGACATAATCTCATTTGCCTATTTCTGCTTTCGTTGCCTGTGCTTTGGATTCATATCCAAAAAAATCATTGCCCAAACCCATGTTGTGTTGCTTTTCTCCTATGTTTTCTTTCAGAAATTTCATAATTTGGGGTCTTAGGTTTAAGTCTTTAATACATTTTGAGTTGATTTTTGTACAACGTATGAGAGAAGGGTCTATTTTCATTCTTCTGCGTGTGGATATCCAGGTTTCCCAGCATCATTTTTTAAAGAGACTCTCTTTTCTGCATTATGTATCCTTAGCACCTTTGTCAAAAATCAATTTCTTAGCCCATTTTTAAATTGGGATATTTGTCTTTTTAATGTTGAGATTTAAGAGTTCTTTGTACATTTTGGATAGCAGTTCCTTGTATTTAGATTTATTTTTTATCTTGTTTTACAATATCTAATTTTTGAATATGTTTTACAATGAATATAATAGTACAATAATAAATGTATATTGATTATAACTCAATTTAGGGTGATATGCTGAAAGTTAAGGGCCTGCAATGAAAGTCTACAGACCACTGCTTTGGATCAAAATTATTTTTTCCTCTCTCACCTGTTTGCTGTTTGCAGAAAGGGGAAGATGACTGAGCTAAAGACAAACTTTAGCTTTTACATCTTTGAGCCACTGTCCTATTGATCCATTCCTGGCACACAAAGTATTTTAGGTTATGATAGACAATTAACACATATAGTTTAGGAAACCCTAAATATGAAAGACAAGGAAGGGTGACTACAATGTAAGTGCTTACTATGTAAAAGAAAAGGGCCTACCATATAATGACTGTTTCAACAAATATTGTCCCAATGTAAAGATCATCAACATTTTTATTCCACAGAATAGGAGATAAAGAGCTATGTTAAGTAACAAAACTGATGAATATAAAGCTAGAATTTGAATTCAGATCTGACTCCAAAACCCATTTTCTTCTATGTGACACTGCTTACCAGTCAAATTACAAGTGAGAGTTCTACAGTGAGTGGGGAAGTTGGACTAGATAACCTCTCTTCTAATTCTGAGATGCGATGAGAACATTTGATGTGAAGAACCATTCAGGTCTGCGTCAATGGTGATTTTCATAGCTTATAAACATCCAGAGGCATGACCCATTTTGTCTTACTGTCTTTGAATGATACCCAGTACAGTGACGTGTGTAAGTGAAATTAATAACTGTCTGTGATGGTGATATGTCAAACATTGACTTAATGCTGACAAAGGCAGAGATATATGATAATTATTATTTTTGGAGTTTTTACCATTGTTTATGTAATAATTGACACAAATGTTATTTATACTTATGATAGTCAAAATGCAAATTTGTATTTATAATACAATTTGTATTTGTATTTATTCAAAGTAGATTTCATAAAATAAATATAATATACTTTCATTTTAATGAAGGATCCATACTCCATGCCTAAGTGAATGAGATGAATGTTTTATGGCATGAAGATCCTTTCAGCCAACAAATGTTTACAAATCACCACACAAACAATTAAGCTGTTGTCATCAGTATGAATGAAACGGCCTTATTAATGTCTGGTTAAATTATAACTTATAAGCTTGCCAATATTCTGTGGACTATTGATTATGTTGCTACCCAAATTATATCATTAACAATAAATTCATTTCATACAGACAGCAAACTACATTAGAGGGAATAAGAGTGCATTATTTTTTATGAAATAAAGAAAGTTCATTTAATTTTACCCAATTACAGAAAATAGATATAAAACATTCCAAATTTATTGAAACAAAATCAAGTATAAAGTCAAATGAATTGTATCATATACTCAATGCTTTTACTTGCTTCCAATGTAGTTTATCTTTCCCTTAACCTCCATCATTTTTAATACGCTGATGCATGTTTCCTTTGGAAAAGATATTGAGAAATGTATAATAATTGGTGTTCTACAAGATATAAGATTTCTGTTGGGAAGTACTTCATTAAAGATGAAGGATTTTTTCCATTCAGGGATTTATACCATAATTAGAAAAATTATGGTCTAAACCCCAGTGGAAAGATCATACTTTAATTGGTATTCATTTGTTTCAGACAAGCCCATGGAGAAAACTATGAGCTGCTTTTTGTTGAAGTTAAATTGTTAAATGTGAAATCAACTAATCACATTCTCACTTAATATCTAAAATGACTGGTCCATTTAATTATTTTTTTTTTTTAAAAAAAGAGCTAGTATCTGACATTAACTGAACAATCCTTCAGAAAAAAAATCAAAAACCCTTCACAGAAAAATATAGGCTTACATAAACTTGGAGAGGCAGTAGAATATTTTAAGTGTGCTTAAAATTACTTTCTTTTAGGAAAACTCATACATTTTACACAAATTTCTAGTTGAAATAGTATGTATCCTATTTTGAGTTTTTCTTTACAGAAATATTTGGCTCAATGTCAGGTAAGCCAGGGTCAAAGCCTAATGGCAATAAGACTATGCTTGAACGTCTCATTTATAAGATACAAAAAAACCATTTGCTGCTTATCTAGCTCATAGCCCTCCATGACAGGATAAAATCATATTTCAATTTAATTCAGATGATATGTACTAAGTACAATTTGTATGGTGACATGGAACTTTTAGGGGAGTCAAGGTAACATTCAGTCTACTTGTCTTCCTAAACCACCCAAATGTTCTGGAAAACCCAAAATATCATCATCTAAAGTACAGTTTACCCTTGAACAACATGGAGTTGAACTATTTGGGCCTACTTATACACAGATATTGTTCAACAAAAGTTACACTGAATGTGCTTGCCACTCCTGTGTCCCTTTCCACCTCCTCCACCCCTTCTGCCTTTGCCACTCCTGAGACAACAAAACCAATCCCTTCTCTTCTTCCTCCTTTTCAGCCTACTCATATGAAGATAATGAGGATGAAGATCTCTATGATGACCCCCTTCCACTTGACGAATAGTAAATATATTTTCTCTTCCTTATAATTTTCTTAATAATATTCTCTCCAGCTTACTTTATTGTAAGAATACAGTATATAATACATGTAACATACCAAATATGTGTTAATTTACTGTTTATGTTATCACTAAGGCTTCCAGTCAAGAGTAGGCTATTAGTAGTTAAATTTGGGGGGAATCAAAAGTTATACACACATTTTCAACTGCACAGGGGTTCAGGTCCACAATCCCCACATTTTTCAAGGGTCAACTGTATATCTTCTAGACCGCATGCTACATATGAAAATAACAAAAAAAAAAATTCCTTCTTCACAATGTTTCCAAATTTTTTTAAAAATTGGAATATATTATTACATAAACATGGTTTTCAACAATTTGCCATTGTCAGTACTAGATAAACTTTTATTGACCAAATGTGTTAATTTTCAGTAAGAAGTGTTAATAAAATTCAAGTTATTTATTCTGAGTTTAGTGACATTCTGTATAGTTTGGGTATTTGACCCTCTAAACTTCACATCGAAATTTGATCCTCAAAGTTGGAGGTGGGGCCTAATGCAAGGTGTTTGGGTCATGAGGGCAGACCTCTCATGAGTGGCTTCATGCCATCTTCACAATAATGAGTGTGTTCTTGCTCTATTAATTCCCAAGAGAGCTGGTTGTTAAAAAGACCCTGGTATCTCCCTCCCCTCTCTTTCTTGCTTCCTCTTTCACCATGCGTGATCTCTGCATATGCTGCTTCCCCTTCACCTTCCTTCATGAGTGGAAGCAGCCTGAGGACCTCATCAGAAGAAGATATTGGCACCATGCTTCTTGTATAGCCTGAAGAACTGTAAGCCAAATAAACATCTTTTCCTTATAAATTAACCAGTCTCAGGTATTCCTTTATAGCAACACAAATGAACTAAGATACATTCCAAATTGTTAGGTAACTGACTAATAATATTCACATCACAGAGACGGAGAAACTATGGCACATTATAGATAAGTGTTTGGGTCCTTGAGTATAATAAATTTAGTGGAAGATTTTATATTTTGCATTTATATAATTTTACATAGTAATACATTTATCTTCTACCCACCCATCTTTGCAGTCCTCCCCAAGCAATTCCAACCTGCAGGTTTCCCTGAGCCTTCACATTCCATGTTTTAGTTCTCATTCAATTCATTTCAACAGAGATTTATTGAATATCTACTATTTGCAAGGCACTGTGCTAAGTGCTGTAGCAGATACAAAGATGAACAAGATGCTCTCAATAAACTTAAATTTAGTAGGAAAAAGATCATAGTACCATGATATAATGTTACATAAGAGAGTTACAAACAAGTACGTGAACCCAAAATAGGGAAAGCATTTCCACCGAGGCAGAATCAGAGCAGTATTAGAAAAATTACCTGAAACTCGGAAATAATGCAAAAAGATTTGCGGGAGGGGTGCTTATTTTCAATGCCATAAGAAGGACAAGGTAACTCAAAGATTATCTAGGGCAACAGTGAGAAAACTTTTTCTATAAAGGTCCAGATAATAAATATTTTTGGATTTGTGGGCTATATGGTCTCTGTCACAATTACTCAACTCTCTGTTGTAGCATGAACCTCACGTAAGCAAATAAGAGTGGCTATATTGGCACACAGGCTATATTTGCTGACCCCCTAGACTAGAGAACTCAGGGCAATAACTTATTCAACTCATTGTTACTATTTATTTAAAGTACCAGATTTAGTGAAGTTGCATGTTAACATACAGATTTTTGTCTAGTCTAGATGCAAATAATTTCTGTCTGGTAGACAAATAGCTTCAAAGTTTTACGGCCCTCTTGGACATTATCTAGTTTGTATATAATCCAACAATTTTATCTTCCTATCAATAGTCTATATTTTAAAATGACGTTTGACCCAGTCATGACATCTTAATGGTTGGCTCATTAATTAATGAGTTAAGTAAAATCTTTGACATTTGTTCATTTTATATTTGCCTGAGTACCACGATTTTTCTCAGTTTTAAATTATACTTTGACAGTTTTCGAGGATGCACAGCAATGCAGAAATTGAATTACCTGATGGAAACAAGTAAACTGTTACCAGAGAAATGCACCTTATACCGTATTTAAGCCCAGGTTTATCTTCTTGACTGTGGGAGTGAATCTCAAGCAGCAATAGAACTTTAACTTTGCAATTCCATTTCTGTAGGTTTTATTTTCTTCTCTCTACTGATTTTTGTGTTGCATGTGATAACAAAGTTATTTCTCCTTGGTGGCAGCATGATTGGGAATCTGCTTTTTTTTTTTGACCATGTGGTGATCTTTGCTGGCTGGATGGTGGAGAGTTATTCTCTGTTGGATGAGAAACAGAGAATCTGATTTCTTTAGGCTTTTTGTTTGTCTGTTTGCAAACTCAAATCAATTAAGAAATTTGTGTCTGTTGCAAAGGAGAATGGTTCTTTCATATTTAGACCTATGAGTTTTTGTGTTTACGTGTTTACTAGTGAAAAACGTAAATTTCCCTTCTACTAAGTTCCATCATTATTCCGACAAACTTTTTACATCAACTGCAATTATGTTTTGTAGCTTGAACATAATTTTCATCATCCTTATTAAATTAAACACTTAGATTAGTATCAAATCAAACTAATGAATAATCTTTGCTAGATAAGTTCTAAATGAAATAGAATACTAAAAATAATCATTACTAAGCATAATTTCAAACTGACATACATTTGCCTCATTTTTTTAATATTGTATAGGATGACTATGTCTTAGTTATGTTAACAGACCTTTTTGACACTCTAAGGTATAAAAATAAGTGTGAGACTGTACGAAGTTGTGTATTCATAAGCTTTGCTAGTTTGATTAAATTCTAGTGTACAACACTTCTCAATTATTTATCTTCCAGTGAAATGGAAGGAAGTTACTTTGGGTTAAAAGTTATTATTAGCATGAGTGGTTGAAATTATATTAGGAACAACAGTAACAGAGAAATAAACTTGGGTATATAACATAATGCTTGTGTTTTGGTTAATCAAGGTAAAAAGGTAATAGTTTTTTTAAAAACATCTAATTGTTTCAGAATGTGAAAGAGGAGAGGAAAAGACAAAGCTTTAATAGTTATACAAAGTTACAGATTTTCAGAAAAGGAATTTTCATCTTCAATAGTTATAATACCGAGTCTATAAAGAAGCGATGAAATGTGCTAAAATTTTGTGGAAGTCTGACTTTGTTTTGATGGATTTGTTCATGAGAAAAAAAAATTGTGAAATTTTACTGCCAATACTACATTAATGCAAAACTATAATCTAGCTCTGTCTCTATTACAATGATAAATTGCAGAGGGATACAAAAACAGATCAATGAAATAAAATATACAACACAGAAATAGATACCAACAAATATTTCTAATTAATTTTTGACAAAGAATCAAAAGCAATTCAATGGGGGAAGAATAGCCTTTTCAATAGATGGTGCTGGATAAACTAGATATACATAACCAAAAAAAAAAAAATGAACCTTGACCTAAACTTCACACCTTATATTAAAATTAATTCAAAATAGATAATGGACATAAATGTAAAATATAAAACTACAAACTTCTAAAAAAGCATACAGGAAAAATTCTTTGGGACCTAGGTAAGACTAGTCAAAGTTCTTAGAATTGACACCAAATAACATGATGAATAAAATGAAAACTTGATAAATTCAACCTCGACAAAATTAAAAATTTTTACTTGTGAAAGATTCTGTTAAAGCTGAGTACACGCTGGGTGCAGTGGCTCACACCTGTAATCCTAGCACTGTGGGAGGCTGAGGCAGGAGGATCACCTGAGCTCAGGAGTTCCAGACCAGTCTGAGCAAAAGCAAGACCTCCGTCTCTACTAAAAATAGAAGAAATTAGCCAGGCATGGTGACAGGGTCTTATAGTCCCAGCTGCTAGGGAGGCTAAGGTAGGAGGATCACTTGAACCTAGGAGTTTGAGGTTGCGGTGAGCTATGATCATGCCACTGCACTCAACCCAGGGTGACAGAGCAAGACTCAGTCTCAGAAAAAAAAAAAAAAAAGCTGGGCACAGTGGCATGCACCTGTAGTCCCAGCTACTCAGAAAGCTGAGGTGGGAGGATCCCTTGAGTCCAGGAGTTCTAGGCTATAGTGCACTATGCCCACTGGCTCTCCACACTAATTTCAGCATCAATATGGTGACCTCCTGGGAGGCGGGGACTACCAGGTTGCCTAAGGAGGGGTGAACCAGCCCAGGTCAAAAATGGAGCAAGTTAAAACTCCTGTGCTGATCAGTAGTGGGATCAGGCCTGTGAATAGCCACTGCACTCCAGCCTGGGCAACATGGCGAGGTCCCGTCTCTAAAAAAACAAAAACAAAAACTAAAACAAAAAAAACGAAAGTACCCTAAATCTCAACATCACAACAAACAAACAATTTGATTAAGAAAAAGGAAAGTTAATCTACCACGACCATGATAAAAAGCAGATCATTGGTTGCCTGGGACAGGGAGTCAGAGAAGATTAACTGCAAAGGAGCATGAGGGAGGTTTTTGGAGTGATGGAAATGTTCTAAATCTTAACTACAGTGGTGATTACACTGATGTATACATTTTTCAAAACTCATAAAAATGTACATTTAAAATGAGTACATTTTATTGTATGTAAATAATAACGTTGATTTTTAAAAACTGAAAAAATGGACAAATAATATGCACAGACTTTTCATCAAAGAGGATGTACAAATGGCAAATAAACACATGAAAAGAGGTTCAACATAATCATCATTAGAGAAATACAATTTAAAACTACAGTGAGGGCTGGGTGTGGTGGCTCATGCCTGTAATCCTAGCACTCTGGGAGGCTGAGGAGGGAGGATCGCTTGAGGAGGATCACTTGAGCTCAGCAGTTCGAGACCAGCCTGAGCAAGAGCGAGATCCTGTGTCTACTAAAAATAAAATTAGCCAGACAACTAAAAGTAGAAAAAAATTAGCTGGGCGTGGCGGCACACGCTTGTAGTCCCAGCTACTCGGGAGGCTGAGGCAGGAGGATGGCTTGAGCCCAGAAGTTTGAGGTTGTTGTGAGCTAGGTTGATGCCACAGCACTCTAGCCCGGGCAACAGAGTGAGACTCTGTCTCAAAAAAAAAAAAAAAGAAAAAGAAAAACTACAATGAGATATCACTACACACCTATCAGAATGGCTAAAATGAAAAAATACTGATAATAGCAAATGCTCGTGAGGATGTGGAGAAACTGGATTATTCATACATTGCTGGTGGGAATGTAAAATGGTACAGCCATTCTGGAAAATAGTTTGGCAGATCCTTTCAGAGCTAAAATGGACTTACCATATGATCCAGCAATTGTACTCTTGGCATTTATCCCAGAGAAATAAAGAGTTATTTTCATGCAGGAACTGGTACATGAATGTTAATAGCAGTTTTATTCATAAAAGTAAAAAACTGGAAACTACCCAAATGCCCTTCAGTGGGTGAATGTTTAAATAAACTACTCAACATTAAAAAAATGAATGAATTATTGATACATATAACAACTTGGATGGATCTTGGGCGCATTACGATGAGTAAAAAAAAAAAGCCAATCTTAACAGCTCACATACCACATGATTTTACTTATGTAACATTCAGGAATAGCATAATTTTAGAGACGGAGAAGAGATTCATGGTTGCCAGGAATTAGAGACTGGAGGGGATGAGATTGGTGTGACTATAAATGAGTAACCTGAAGGAGTCTTGTGATGGTATAGTTGAATATGTTGATTGTGGTGGTGGTTATGCAAGGCCATATGTGATAAAACTGCATAGAGCTACACATACAAACACAACTGCATATATAACTGTTGAAATTGAGTGAGCTCTATGAATTGTACCAATATTAGTATTTTGATATTGATATTGCTCTATAGTTGGGTAAGTTGTTAACACTGGGGAAGGCTGGGGGAAGAGTACAGAACTTTTCTGCACATTTGTTTGCAACCTCCTGTGAATCTATAATTATTTCAAAGTAAAAAAACAATTTTTGAATGGTAATAAGAGGAAATATTACCTTCCGTGTAATCTGCCTGATAGTAGAGATTTCATGTATCACAGGAATAATTTAATCTGCACTTTATTGCCTTTATCATGTTTTTGATTTAAAAAAATATACATATGTCCATCCGAAGGTGCACACAAAGAACATAGGTATAAGAACTAAGTTTTCTTATAACCATGTTACCTTCCTCTATAGTTATTTGTAAATATTTTATTGTCATTTTGGTTAGATAACCAAGTGTTGTTTTTAAGGTATCCATGATTCCATCTTAATCTCTTCTGACAAGCTGTTTTGATTTTGTCTTCCGAAGAAAGGATTCCAAATATAGAAAAATAAAATAAAATTTTTAGGATAGCTTCTTCATATTTCATAATTAACACTATTGTGAGGCTGAATGGGAAGAATTGTCAATTCAGAAGAGACGCTCAGCCTTTCCTAGGTTAAATTTGTATAAATAACATGGTATTAATGTAAATATTTCAGAAATTATGCAATTTATGGAAAAGCACTGGAGAGCTGCAATGCCCTCACTGTTAAATATTTTCTTAAACTCAAGGGAAAACATTGATCAAACTCTTATAGAAATACTTCTGGCCAGGCGCGGTGGCTCATGCCTGTAATCCTAGCACTCTGGGAGGCCGAGGCGGGAGGATCGCTCGAGGTTAGGAGTTCGAGACCAGGCTGAGCAAGAGTGAGACCCCATCTCTACTAAAAAATAGAAAGAAAGTAGCTGGACAACTAAAAATATATA